>JBBPCX010116378.1:0-16065 GCA_037974365.1 Hydrocynus forskahlii
GTGCCTGTCTTGTGTGTCCCCTCGAGCCGGGGCTTGTGTGGAGTATCTGTGACCCCTGTCTGTGTTCATTAAATCTTACTTTGCATTTACTTTGGTGCGTGTGCGTCATCCCCTTCCCTCTCTCCGTAACAATATCTAAAGCAATAAAAGACCTGAACTAAATTTCAGTGTTTAACACATTCATTCTGACATTTAAAAGGTAACAAATATAGATCCAGTACAAATTAAAATAAAAAATGAACTCTCGTGTTAACATTTGAGGTCTTCTTGAATTTCAGAAAGTTGCGAATGCAATGAAATAGGGGAGACCAAGGATGGTTGTCACACTTTTTACTTAATTTCTGCCAAAACAGTGTATAGTGAGAATTCCCTTTCTGTACACAATTACTGCTTAATGTGTCAGGTACAAATGGATGGTCCTTGCTCTGGTATAATCCATTCTCTTCAGAAGATATGGGCTGTCAAAGGCACCTTGTGCAGATGTGACAATAGCGGGGTAGGTTGTCACCCTATGGGGTTGGTTGTCTTCATGTTATTCTAATAGGAAAAAATTAAACATATATTTTTGGTACCGTTTCTTCTTTATTTTTAAATATGATACAAAACTTTTATTTTCAATGAAATATCAAACGAAACACATCTCGTGTGTATAAAACCATCAAATAAGTCTCACTGGTTCCTTTTTATACTCTTTAGATTCAAACATGTAAATGTAAAATGCATAAATGTAAAACACCACAGGCTAAGAATGCAAAACACCACAGGCTATGAAAACCACTAAAATGAAATTTGAAGAAACTCAAAACAAGTGGCATAACGTCAAAATACAGAAAACACAGGCAACTACACTATATAATTCATAACACAGACCTAAAGAAAGGATTCTTAATATTCACCAATCACTATCCACCTCAGAACCACAGTTCTGACAAACTGGCAGACCAGGTGTGCAGTCTTTGTGGTCCCACCCCTTGCACATGATGCACTACCCCAACTGACATTTTTAGCTCTTTTAGAAGCTAGTCCCCACATGTAGTAGTCTAGCTAAGAAAAAACCTTGCTAAACTGTAGCTCTCTCTTTATACTTTAAAATGGTAATCATTATTTTACTGTCAACCCATAGTGTAATGAGGTAAAAGAAAAACATGAGATGCCTCAAAATTTACTTTTGCATATGAAAAACAAATAAAGTTTTCTCACCTCAAGGTTACGCTGCTTTCACCTCGACTGTCAGCATAGATGACCTCTGACACGAATTACAAACATTTCTCTGTCAACGGTTTTGATCAGGGCCTTCTAATGGCTGAGATATGATGACTGTGACAACCTACCTGTGTGACAACCAACCCCACTCTCCCCTATGTGATGAAAAAATACAAGGGTGGTGGCCTAGTGGGTAGGATACTTACCTCTAGACCAAGAGGTCATGGGTTTGAATCCTACCTTCAGCAAACCACCACTGGGTTCCTGAGCAAGACCCTTAACCCCAGATTGGTCCAGAGGGACTGCCCCCTGTAGTTAGGGAATGGAAGTTGCTTTGGATTAAATTGTCTGCTAAATGCTGTTCAAATATTCCTTGCTTGATTTTGCTCGCATTGCCTCAGTCAGGGACATAATTAGGATCTTCAGAAGGTAAGTGGATCCAGATTCGTTAATAAAATATTTATAGACTGCTTGACAGATTTCATGCATCTTCCCATCTTGTGAACAGGTCTGTGCAGTACTGTAAGATAGGTCAAGGGAGCTGTCACAATAATGACTGTATTTTCAGGAGCCATTTTATAATGAGCATGGTAAGCACCATGGGTTCATTATTACAGGTGTCCATCTGTTTTTAAACATCAGGTGCAGTTCTGTCAGTGCAGCTGGCTTTGTGTGAGAACTTGTTGCTCAGGTGTGTTTTCATGGCGTTCCCACTCAGGAGGCTGGCGGACTTCCAAGACAAGTCTGAAGATGAAGAGAGTACCTCCATAACCTGGCTGGCCATCACTTTGGACACTAAAGTGATGGTGCTAGTAAACAGCTCTGCTGAGGCCTCTGAATCTGACTGGTCATCCTGAATGATGTAAACTGGGATGACCGTGTCATCACTGGGCTCATCAACTGGCCGACCATCCACATCTGAGTTTGATGATGGAAAACAAGACAGCAGCAGAAGCTTAACATTTGCTTCTGCAAACTCATAGACAAGCTGGTAAACTTCAGGCTTGGTGAAGTTCTTCTGTCTTAATCCTCCACAGAGAACAGGGTCAGACATGTTCTTCCTTAGCGTTCATCGTCTGAGGATTCGAATCTGTCTTATATTAGCATTGAATTTGGTCCACAAGAGATGCAGCAAGATCAGCAAATTTACCAGAGGACATCAGCACTGCCTGTTCCTGCTCTTACAGAAGTAGAAGAGAGATTTGAGCTCACTTTGCTACGGATGGAATTGGAGGAGGGTGTCTTAGTGGGAGTGAACATCTCTTGCCTTTTAAAACTTCACTACTTCCTGACAGACCATTCCCTCCATCGACATATTCCAGCATACCATCTAAAACAGAGGTGGGCAATTCATTTTTCTGAGGGGCCAAGTTGTGGAGGGCCAAGCCATAAGCTGAACTCAATGCTGCGCAATGTTAATTTTCTCTCTTAATAAAAAGCAGTAAGTTGCATGATTTTGATAAAATATAATAAAATACTGATAAAAGTAAATGTCACAATTTAGCAAGGAAATGCATAATTGAAACATCGGAAGAAACTCCAAAATCTCACAAAAGCCTTCACCAGGCTGGACATTACGTGTCCAAATAGGTCCTTGCCTTGAAGTTTGGTATGTAGTTCATTCATTAGTGTAGTCACATCAACAGCAAATGCAAGATCTGCCATCTACTCCAGGTCTTCTTTTCCAGTCTGCTCTTCAAGCGCTGTTCCAGCTATCTTCAGCCTCTTCTCCAGCCTTCGCAGCAAACCCAAAGCTTCCAACCTCTCTGGATCTTATGCATCCTCCTCCTCTTCCCCGTTCTCTTTCAAGATTAATTCCTCTCTTCCCTTTTGCTTCTCCACTTTCTCCACCCTCTACCTGGTTCCTAGTCAGCTCCCCCTACCTCAAAGATACTTGTCTTTCCCCTTGATCACCTCCTCAAACCCTTGTTTACTAGACCTCTCCTCTGAACTCTCCTTCAGGCTGTATAGTGACTCCTCAGGTTCCAGCCACTCTGGTTCTTAAGCCTCTGCCTCCTTCAACTTATCTGACACATCAGACAATGAATGGAAGCGTACCAGATAATTTTAAGCCAGAGATTATATATCAAATAGATCCTAGAGTGATGTAGTTTAGCATGAAAAGAGTTTTCAAACAGTTTAAATATGAGTGTGATTGACAGATATGATTTTTCATCTTTGGTAATGTCCTGCAGTTGTTTTTGGGGTTAATGTTTTTACTTGTTCCTGCCATTATTGGCATACTTTGTTATCCTGGCCCTAAGAAAGTCCTGCATGACCCTGCCAGTATGTGATTTCTCTCAGTCGGTTCACTGTCGGGCATTTTATTCACTCAGTTCAGTTTATGAACCTCTGGCTACTGCAGGACTTTCCTCTGTGACATCATAGATGAAGTCATAATGGGGATTCCATTCCGTGCCATTCTAGCATAATCAGAAAAAAACTTCAGATCACTTTTGGTTTGCAGAGAAATTATGTAGCGATCTGGCAGGACTGATTTTAAAGGGGACTGACTGTAAAGGGGGGCGGGGTTGGATGCCTGTTGCATATGTGTGTGTGCGAGTGTGTTCGAGTGAGCTTCCCTTCACAGGTGCACCCAGTATCACTGATGTGTTGCGGGACTGGCCAGACCACAGATAAAAGCTTCATGACAGTCTGTGTCGTGTTGGCTCGATGATGATCGACGTCCTTCCGGAGACGGAGATGAACAGACAACGAACATTCAATGCACGCTATTCATATCTGCAAAGGGAAGTGGCCAAACTGGGCTCTTTGTGAGCATGTGAGTCGTATGTGGGTTGTTGCTGAACTGACTTTTCCTCTCCTTTTTCGCAGCCCAGGTTTTCCCGTTCCCCTCTCAGAGCTGCTTGGAGGGCTCGGACGCTGAGCTCGGACAGCGAAGCGGGACCGAGACTGCTGCTGTACCACCCGCTGGCCGGTGGCACTTTCTTGCGAGCCTGTTGTGACATCGGTGTGGGACTGTGTTGTGAGTGGTGGACCGAAGTTCTTGCCCACTGGCTATGTTCACTTTCTCTCTCTCCCTCCCTCTCCTTCTCAGTAGACTGAAACATGCGCACATAGGCTGTGCTGGCGCCCTCATTCTCTCACTCCTCCCCTTAGTTAGATAGATGGTATAAGGCTGCTCGCCCACTCCATATAATTCTATCTTGTGAATCGTATGTTTGGCACATTTATTTATTTGCATATTTTAATGTGTGTATTCTATAATAATTTTTATCACCTTTGAATTGTGAATGTTGAACCTAAATTGAATTGTGTTTTTTATTTATGTGTGGTGTTTGCTGTGCTGATAGTATCGGTGTCGACCATCGTAAGGTGTATGTGGGGTAACCATCTGACATTTTGGGTGCCAGATTACCATTTATATTGAACTGGTGTGAGAACGGGAACAGACTGGGTGACTAACGGGGAGGCTTGTCATCTGGTGTTATTAATCCCTTGTGCCTTGTGTTGAGTACCGTTACATTTCTGGTAAAGTTGGTAGGACCCTTGACGTACACAGGCAATATGAATAATAGCAAGCAGCCCCAGCAACTTGGCGAGCAGCCTCAGACAGCTAGCATGCGTCCCCAAGTAGTACATGCATTGATGCCCCTGGTTGGGATCGCAATACTGATGTGAAAATCTTAGATACTCTAGCTGGGCCGTACGGTGGACAACAGCCGGTTGCACAAGTATAGATACAGTTATTCAGTTGCAAGCAGGAAGCTGGAGAGACTGTAGGGGCTTTCAGCCTCCGCCTGCATGAGCTGCACCAGAGGTGGCAAGCCAGGTACCCCCTTGCCAACGACATGGATGACGAACTGTTGTGCACCCAGTTCGCAATGGGGTTGAAACCGGGACCTGTTAAACAGGAACTACTAAGGCAACTACGAAGAAATTCCACACTCATTTTTGCTGATGCATGTACAGAATCAAAGGCGCTAGAAAAGGAGCTGGCACCAGAAGAAGGGTTCCAGGTTTACCCAACATTCACCAAGCCTCCACCTAGACTGGCAGCTCAAGCAGCAGAAGGAAAAGACCGGGATACGACCACAGCAGATTGGCAACAGGCGAAGGACGCTCTGCAAGCAGAATTACTACAGGAATTAAAGGAACAGATGGCAACCCTGGGGAAGACCCTCACAGAAGAACTCCACGGATACATGGACCCTGGCTGGGTCCCACAATCACCAGCAGCCGAGATGCCCACACAGTCATCTTGGCAACAACATTCCAACACAACCCCCACATGTCAACACCTTGGCTCAGCCCCTCCCAGGCGGCAGTTCTATCAGTGGGATGCTCAGGGACGGGCCATCTGCCTGACTGCGGTGAAGCGGGACACATACAGCGGTTCTGCCCAAAGAGATGTCCTGTGCAAACGTTTTTTCGGCAACCCCCGGTCACAGCAGGGCAAGTGAACCGGGAGGGGTCAGTAACCACCCCCTTCAAAGCTGGGCAAATGCCCAGTAGCTGAGGTGTTGGTACAAGGGCAAACAGTTCCATGTATAATAGACACCGGTTCCCAAGTTACCCTCTTCATTCAATCCTTGTTCCAACGACACTTCAGTGATCATTGCATACAAAATCCCAGTTGGATTTCGTGGTTAGCCCTGAGGGCTGCTAATGGCCTTCGAATTCCTTACGTGGGGGTACACAGTCCTTGATTTCAATGTAGGAGGGGTGGAGGTACAGAAGAAGGGGGTTGTCATTGCACAGGATGATTGCATTAATACTGAGCATGGCCTATAAGGTATGAATGTAGTGGTGGACTGTTGTGAAGGCATCTTCCAGGGTAGACACCCAGGTATCACTACCTTTAAATACGTGCTTCCCTCCTCTGCAGAGAATTCCTGGGACACAGCCTTTGCAGCCTGCCAAAGAACGAGTGCCATGGAAGCTGAAGTGGGTCTTCAGGGGTTCGCCAAGCTCCAGTGACAGGCCCCAGTGGTGATACCCCCAGCCACAGAAGTGACCGTTTGGGCTTATGTGCCACAGGCCGACAATCATACCAGCCAACCTGTGTTAACTGAGGATATGGAGGTGGTGCATAGCCAGGTCTGTGGGGGTGATGGAGGGTGGGAAGGTTCCCCTCCGTGTCTGTAATCCTAATCCCTTCCCTCTAGAACTGCCACAACGATGCCCTTTGGCTGTAGTGACCCCGAGAGACCCAAGGGACATACAAGGGTGATCCAGACTGGTGCTACTGAACACCGAACCTCAGGTAGTGGAGGTTGACGTCCAGCTCACTGAACAGGTCCCAAGTGGAAACCATCCCGCCCTTGCATTACGAGGCGAGGACCTCGACTGTGAACAACAGGGCCGGCTGACTGCTCTTCTGTGAAAGTGGTCCCATGTGTTTGCAGCCCATAATGAGGACTTTGGAAAGACTATAGTGATCACCCACCAGATCCCCACAGGCACAGCACCACCCATACGAGAAAGGTATAGACCTGTTCCCCCTAATCTCTATCCAGACCTGAGAGCATTGCTGCAAGGAATACTGGATAGTGGAGCTGCAAAGGAGAGTTCAAGTCCATGGGCAGCTCCGGTTGTTCTAACGAGGAAGAAGGATGGATCATGGAGATTCTGTGTGGATTATCGCAAGTTAAATGCAGCAACCCACAAAGACTCCTGCCCACTGCCATGCATCGAAGAATCGCTTGCTAGCCTTTCCAAGGTGGAGTGGTATTCAACCCTTGATTTGGCCAATGGGTACTGGCAGGTGGAGGTGGCCCCAGCAGATCAAGAGAAGACTGCCTTTACTATCCCTTTTGGCCTATACCAGTTTGAGCGTAGGCCATTTGGCCTCGGCAATGCTCCAGCCACATTTCAGAGGCTCATGCGGCGCTGCCTGGGGTCCCAGTTTTATGACTCTCTTCTTATTTATTTGGATGATGTAATTGTCTACTTGCCTGACTTTAATACACACTTACAGCACGTTGAAAGGATTTTTAGCTGGCTCCAGGAGCATTGACTAAAGTTACAGCCTCATAAATGCTGTTTGTTCCAGCGGAAGGTGAAGTATCTGGGACATGTGGTTAGCAGTCAGGGTGTGGTGACAGACCCGGAGAAGACAGCTGCTGTCCAGAATTGGCCAGCCCCAGTAATGGTGAAACAAGTGCGCTCATTTTTGGGTTTTGCGGGGCACTACCGGAGGTTTATTCCAGCTTTCTCCAAGGTAGCCACCCCGCTCAACCAGCTCCTGCAGGATAAAGCTAAACGGCCCTCATTAGCCATCCATTGGACTGCAGAGTGTCAGGTTGCTTTTGATGCCCTAAAACAAGCCCTCCTCACTGCTCCCATTTTAGCCTATGACAACTTCCAACACACCTTCAAGGTATACACCGATGTCGCACCGCCACAGCACAGACACGACCTGCGTGGGTGGGTTAAGAATTACCATCAGACCCTCCTTGAGGCCTATGCCACTGTGCGAAACAACGTTGAGCGCTGGCAACAGTAGAATCGAGCCAGTTACGATAAGCACAACCGAACCCTGCCACTGTTACCAGGAGAGAGGGTGCTGATGAGGAATTTCGGTCGCCGGGCTCAGGGGAAGCTTGCACCTCAGTGGCTCCCGACTCCACTCGTTGTGGTTGCACAGCCACGGCCTGAGCAGCCAGTTTTCAGTATCTGCCCTGAGGAGAAGGATGGCCCATTTGCACCATCCACCGAAATAATTCAGCCGGTGCGGGTAATAAACAAGGAGCATCAACATGGAGAAGGCTGAGGCTTAGGGCTGGACAATTCTTCATGACAACACTGGCTGAACATTCCTGTGGCTCTGCCCCATGACACTCCTCCACATCAGCCACCTCCAGCATCAGCGACTCAGATTGCACCACTTGACCTAGTAACAGGCACCTGTCAGCCCCCTGCCTTAGACACTCCACTCCACAAAGCCCGAGAGCCGAACTCAATAGGTCCCCCTAATTCTGAGACGACATATCGTCCAGCCCCTGAAGCTAATGTAGGGTCTGACCCTATCAACTGTCAGTACCCCCAACACTCCAGCCGTGGCATACCCCCTGCACGCTATAGGCCTTAATGACCCTCTCCGAGCTGCTTGGAGGGCTCCAACGCCGAGCTGGGACAGCAGAACAGGACCGAGGCTGCTGCTGTACCGCCCGCTGGCCGGTGGCACTTTCTGCGAGCCTGTGGTGACGTCGGAGTGGGACTGTGTTGTGAGTGCTGGACCGAAGCTCGCCCCCACTGGCTGTGTTCGCTTTCTCTCTCTCTCCCTCTCCCTCCCAGCTGACTGAAGTACAGGCACATTGGCTGTGTCAGCTCTCTGTCTCTCTCTCCCTCCTTCTCAGTAGACTGAAAGACGCGAACATAGGTTGTGCTGGCACCCTCATTCTCTCACTCCCATAAATCTGCACCACCTTAATGAAGAGCTGGATGTGCTTTTAAAATGCACAAATCATATGCAAGAAATGTTCATATTTGTTAGCTACCAATTATCCGAACTAGCCTTGGAAGCAGAAACTACATTTCCTGTGAACGTTCCCACTACTTCAGACTAGACTCCACCACTGTTTTGTATCCAGTGTAACATTCAACTTATTTGTGTTTTTAGAAAGAGTATTAGCTACAGGTGGGGGGGAATGTGTGAGGGGTGGGAGTGAGGGAAGCCTTCAGATACGTATGTGACTGACACCAGTATTAGAATGTAGGCTGAAGCAAAGTCTAACGAGCCACCTGACGTCTAATTGCCTCACGTGATGAGGGTGCGCACGTAGATTAGGAGAGCCGGTAACCCGGACCAACGCTTTGTCTGAAACCTAACAGCGTGGGGTTGGCATGTAGCTCCAGCCAGCGGTGATAGAACGTAGAGCAGCATTCAAGCGGGTGCGGTGGTCTTTTCGGCGTGTGGTGGAGGTGTTTATCTGCTTCACAGCAGTCAGGCAGGTTTTGCTGTTTCCCTGGCGCATGGTGGAGGTCCTGGGTAACAGTTCAGCATTAAAGCTATTTGTGCCAAAAAACTTACTTCTGCCAGCATGGTATAACTTCAGCAGAAACAGCTACAGGAGCCAAGTGTAGCAACTGTTTTTCCCCTTTTAAATGTTATAGTACGTTTTTGCATGGGCCTGGTCAATGTTCCTTAGGGTAGCTATTTGCCATCAGTACTAGGCCCAAGGTGATAACTTTTTTTTGTGTGATAGTGTGCCTTAAGTGTGTGTAAAACCACCTCCATTTTGGTTTATTTTGGGTTGTTATTATTTATTTGGTATTATGACTTGGTGAGGTTTATTTCTTTTTTTAAATTATTTATCTTTTTTTTTTTTTTTTACTCATGTCGGCGGGGCTTCAGAGGGCTTACTCTTGGTCATTAAGGCATGGTGAGTGGGCGAGCTTGGGTGGCGGGTGAGTTGGTTGGTCTGTAGTGTATTGTGATTGTGACCCCTTTGGGTGAGTGCAGTGTAGGGTCAACGTATTACAACATTTAGGTGCTCTGGTGTGCGTGCTGCCTGTGTGGTGTGTGGCTGAGGTGAATCTAGTAGTTTAGCAACATAGCTTGCGTAACAGTGTAGGTCTTGCTGCGCCCGGTGGGTCCCTGCTTCCGCTGACTTCCCTGCTGTGGTCTGTTTTTTTTGCCTTCTTTATTGAGTGCCCTTGTTGGGGGTGATCATTATTTTTTTCTTGTTTTGTGTAATCTGTTTTTTTTGGGGTTTGTACACAGCATACAATCATGCTGGCATTTTGGCCTTAGCTCATTGTAGAGTTTTGGATTATATTTTGTCGCCTATTGTTTACCTGAGCGCTATTAATAAATTAATTATTCTATTTTTGGTACACAGCCTCTTATTTTATTCATTCAGTTGAATAGCCATAGTGGGAAACACTGAATCTCTGTATCCATTTGTGTACTCGACTTTGACCTAGGACAGGCTCAAGGTTGTGTAGGTCACATAAGTAAGCAATGTACACAAACCTATCTAGACTCACAAGTTCTATTTCTGCTTTAGAATGCTTCTAGATATCTAAAGACATTAAAAAACCTTTTTAAATGTGCTCCCTCCACATTCATCACTTCCTCTCTCAGACCACTGATCGTGCAGGCTGACCCCCATGTCCAGCAGCAGGGTGTGCTTCTTCAGCTGCTGCTCCAGAGAGTCCACAAATGTCTGACAGCTTGGGTAAAGACAGTTTGTTGCTTCTCATCCAGCTCTCTCTCCACCACTACAAGAAAGAAAAAGTCCCTTTGTATTTGTTAGAATACACATTTTTGATCACATTGTGTGAAACATACCTTTATTATGAAAACATGGAGTTTTGGTTGAATTCATGTCATGTTTTTCTCTTGTGATTTTTAGGTTTCCCATCATCAGAAAATGCTGATTTTAATCAGAACTAGCTCACCCTTCTTCTGGAACCCCCTCAGAGCTCAACCGGCCAGCTGGAGGGACACTTCAAGCTCCCAAATGCTTGGGTATCTGCCAGAGGTTTTACATGTGTCTGGATGTTTGGCCTGCTGAAAACTAAAGCTAGAAATCAAAACGATATTTTAGTTGGTGGAGTATATATATATCTATGTAAAAGTGAACCACAAGTGCTAAGATAAAAAAGATAGACATTTGATAAACCATCATGCTTTTGAAAGTTTTGAAAGTGAATTTTGAAAGTCATGCAGACACATAAGAATAGATACTATGAAGGATAGTATTAAATGACTAACAACACACCCCTGTCCTCCAGACAATTAAATGTTTGACCTCAAGACAGACCTTCAGGCCAGTGGAGAAATCTCTAAAAGACCTTTTCGACATATGCTGGAACTCTCCACTGAAGTTTTCTATATAGAATCACCTCTTAAACTCCATTCAGCAAATAAACAATTGTTTAAAAACAGCTGAGGACTTGTTTTACTTCAGTATGGGGCTGGCTCAATTAGTCAATGGCCACCATTGAAGGGAAAACATACACATCACAAAGGAAAAACTCTTTCTGCAAGTGGTTGCTGTGGTATACCAAAGCAACAATGTGGCAATGAATCATAATTTTATTGGCTAATATTTTCCTTAATCCTGGTGCACAGAGATGTAAACATAAAAACATCAGCAGTCACTGAATGAACTGTGTGGCCTTCAGAGCTCAAGTTTATGGGTGGGTTGAAGGCGGAGTATTCAGATTCTTAGTATGTGTAGAAAGGTATTTTCTCCATTGTATTACACTCTATACAAGAGATGATGACGATCTGTATGTGTCCTCCATCACTGTGTTATAAGCCCTTTGCAGCTATAACACCGTCCACTCTTCTTGGAAGGCTTTTCACAGGATTTTGGAGTGTGAGCCAGGCCTTCTCGTCCAAAATCAGTGCCTGACCTCATTAATGCTCTACAGAATTAATGGACACAAATTCCCACAGAAATTCATTGTGGAAAGTCTTCCAAGAAGCTGTTATAGCTGCAAAGGGGGACCAACTCCATATTAAAGTCTATGTATTTGAATGCAGTCATTTAAGCCCCTGTTTGGTGTAATGGTCACATGTCCCAATACTTTTGTCAATTTAAAGTAGCATTACATAGCGCTACTTAGCACTATTTTCATTAACCCAAACAATTATATATTTTCAATTCAACAAACTGGAGTAGTATATACAAAATAATTATCAATACAGAAACCACAAACACAGCCATACCATCTTTCATGTGCGGTTATACTGTTCTTTATTTACTATTATGTTCTCCTACACGGATTACTATTCTCTCTCACATACACAACAAAACCCTCTTATATGTACCATCATACCATTGTACATACTACACTTTCCTCTTCAGCAATATTCTTTTACACATATACGATCACATAAATATTTTATCCACAAATGACAGTTTATGTAAGAGATAACAACTGTATATGTGAACATGTATGGTATGTGAGGTTAATTTTGTATGTAAAAGATATTTAGAATATATGCAAGAGAGGATATGCTTACACTTGAAACAGAATAATAGCATATATCAAGGTTCAAGGTTCCTTTATTGTCATCAGCAGCTGTGGACACGTACATAGTGAGACAACGTTTCTCCATGGTGCAACATACAGCAACATACAACAGAGTGGGTGACAACTGACAAACAGTAGACAACAGGCAAACAATAAATAGACAGCAAGTGTGGACATTACGTAAGCCTTCTGGAGTGATGAGTTTTGCACTATAGGTATGATTACTGCACACGAGGCAGTTACAGCATTTAACAGAGAATCTTATATTGTCTTATATTGAATTTGGTCCACAAGAGATGCAGCAAGATCAGTAAATTTACCAAAGGACATCAGTGTTCAAAATCCAACAGCACTGCCTCTTCCTGCTCTTACAGAAGTATGAGTGTGATTTGAGCTCACTTTGCTCCTGATGGAATTGGAGGAGGATGTCTAAGTGGAAGTGAACATCTCTGGTCTTTTAAAGACTTCACTACTTCCTGATAGACCGTACCCTCCATCGACATATTCCAGTACCTGGTTTAATTGCCAGGTTTAGTGAATGTGTTTGAGTAGGAGAACCATCAAACTGTGCTGGACACCGGCTCTCCAGGCCAAACATCCCTGGCCAGTAGATGTTCTACAGAGCTTTGTTTTACCTCTGTACCTTGCAGTTCAAGAGTAACAGAACCCAGAACCTGGCTTATTGCTGTGTTTGCAAGACAAACAGCAGCACTTTCATCCTGGAGATCTTCTAGCAGATGCACTGTGACATCGTCTTTAAGAGCAGTCTCACTCACTAATTGCTTAAACTCACTGATGTCCAATATTTCTGAGACAGATGTTTTGCTGGTCAGGGACTCTGAACTTGTCACATTGCTCTTAGTGTTGTCTCTATGTTTTTCTGTCCCATTATTGATGCAAGTGAATGACTCCTTGACTGCATCAATATAATAATCAACGACTGCTGACGCAATGCTATCCAAATGCTGATCAGATGGCCCAAACCAGTACTCAGTCGAAACTTGATCATCCGGATTCCTTGCCCTTCACAGAACTCATCAAAAGCTCACTCACAGCTCCTTTGGCCTTTGCCTGAAATTGCTCGCTGAAAAGAGTGTGAATCGCTTCACTTACAGAATTAATTTTTTTTTTGGAAACACCTGTGTCATCTCTGATCTTCAGCGTGTCCTTCACTGCAGTCTGAGAGCTCTACAGTTGAACTTTTTCTTTTAAAGAAGACAGAGTTTCCATAAACCATGTCTCTCTCTCATGATCTTCCAGAGAACTGCAGTAGGTATCAATAACTGCAGTTACAATAACGCTAACCACAGAGTCCAGATTTGTGCTCCTTGTATCTGCAGTGACTGAGGCCGGACAATTTGTGTCATTATAATCAATGAAGATGGAATTCAACATGTCTGAAACCATTTTCACAGTTATTTCTGCTGCCTGGGACCCAACAGATGTAACTTGCCAACTAAATATTGGAGAAGAACGGCCTGTTGCACCCTCCGCAATTATTATCTGCAGGGCCAGATTAACCTGGTGAACTACTCCTCGCACTACAGCGGCTGACACTTCTAGTGATCGTAGTTCATCCAGAGTGTGTCCTTCATTCTTAAAATAACTGGATGCTCCTCAGAACTTTGTTCAGGATCCTGTCTTCAGTTATTCCAAACAAATCCTGTAGAGGTCTCTCCCCCATGAATGTTCTTGGGACCTTAAAAATATATTATAGTATAAATTATGAGTGACTCTGTAATTCCAGAATGAATATACATTCACTTCATTAAACTTTATGTTTCTGCGTTATGGGAGATGTTCTAAATTTCAATGTCAATATTTCTTATTACTCTTGTTGGTCAGTAAGTACCATAGTGGCCCAACTGTATTTTCTTAATTTCCCTTAAAAAAACACATAACTTAATACATACATTTAAATACATTTTGCTCAGTTTCTCTTGGAAGTGTGGTGTCACTCTTGGACACATTTGTTGTCACACACAATCCAATATAACCTTGTTACTGCTGAATTAATGGAACTAGAGATCTGTCTAAAAATCAGACTAAATTATCAGGACAATAAGTAAAATACTATGAGATTATGAGCTACTGTCATTTACAGTATGATGTGTACTCACCTTGTGGAAGAGGTGTCGGTTCCATCCTTTCTTTCCTTCATACATTCATCTGCTCCATGCTGGAAGGTAGGATGTGAATCTGATAACAGCATTGATCTTAGCTCTACACCTACAACTTCCCCCAGAACTGGCAGAAGAATCCTATGAGACGCCTCAGTTACAACGTTCACAATGACTGAACATATGTGAGACATCATGGTCCTTGTTTCCTGTGTAACCCGAAGAAAGAATGTGTCATTTATAGATGGAAAATTAAAATAAAATCTATTCACTGCACAAAATTTTCTTCAATTATTAATTCACATCGATTTAACGTCTGATTAATACAAAAGAACCTCAGTGTCTTACCTGATGGATAGATGTCCACTGCCTAAAAATATTGAAGTAAAACATTTTTGGGAATGTGCAAATTTTTATTATTATTATTATTATTATTATTAGTAGTAGTAGTAGTAGTAGTAGTAGTAGTAGGTAGTAGCAGTAGTAGTTGTATTTTATTATTTTTATTATTATTATTATTATTATTATTATTATTATTAGTGGTAGAAGTAGTAACATTCTCACAAATATACACTCAACAACACATATTCGTCAGTGAGACTCTCCACTAAATGGATCATGAGTGGTGCAGTATTCAGCTGCTGCAAGGTAGGGATCACTTGTTTGGCTCTGTCTGCCATCATGACTGTCCAAATTATTTTGGACTTTGACCCTTTGTTTTAAATTTCCTCTGCTTTTGTGGATTCTCATTTTTTCATCTTCCATGTTAACTGATTCTCTTTTCCTTGTTCACATGAACATAAAATTGTATTATTTAGGAGAAGACTGTTCACGGGTCATTTTTAGTAGCTTGAACTAAAAACTAGACAACAAGAAGGACAGAAATATAAAACATATAAAAGTTGTGTTGTTTTAATGGCTTAGATTCAGGTCTGTGTAATTTGCTTCAACATATTAGTTTGTGTTATTTTTACTAACATTACAAAGGCCTCAAGGAGATAAAGATCAGATGAAATCTCAGACTAAACATCAGACTAACATCAGACTAAACTGAAATAATGGGCTTAAATGGAAACTCACTACAAACTCACTACATAACATCTGAAGAGGGACCCCTGGTGGCCAATATTTGTAGTTACTCCTTGCTGAGTGTTTCCTACAGACCACATTACTGACGCTGGTAATGAGGGAGATTGCACACGAAACAAAATGCCTGTCAGTGAAGTTGGCTCTATGTAATGGCTCTATGTAAGGGTCTATAAAATGGCTCTATGTAAGGGTCAGGAAAAGGTACTCATGTAGGTCTCTCGTGACTCAGTTTGTAATGTTGACAAATACAAATATCTTTAGTAGATCTCAAGCCTGTTCAAGAGTTCCAGAGTTGAAAAGGGATATTTGTCACATTCAGTCTTACTTAGAACAACATACAGCAAAATGTATTTAGACAATACCCACTTACTCTGCCACACAGAACTGACAAGACAATATCAATCTAAACAAGACAATATCGATGTAAACAAGACAATATCAATCTAACAAGACAATATCGATCTAAACAAGACAATATCAATCCATCAAGACAATATCAATCTAACAAGACAATGTCCATCTAAACAAGACAATATCGATCTTACAAGACGATATCAATATAAACAAGATAATACCAATCTAAACAAGACAATATCAATATAAACAAGACAATATCAATATAAACAAGACAATATCGATGTAAACAAGACAATATCAATCTAACAAGACAATATCGATCTAAACAAGACAATATCAA
>JBBPCX010116398.1:0-20585 GCA_037974365.1 Hydrocynus forskahlii
TACTTAACAAGGGGTATTAGCTAATTATTATTATTCTAATGAGCTTCAGGTAACGAATCGAAGCTGAGAAGTGACTTTGCCTTGTTTGAACAAGAAACTGAATCACTGATCACGCTAAAGACAACATTTAATATATCACACTAGACAAACACAAAACATACAAATACAGAATAAGATAAATGTGAGTATTGATGGGATAATGGTATTGATAAGCTTACTACAAGTTACTGAAATTCCCTGAACAGTGGCTACACGCCCAGCGTCTGACCAGCCCAGAAAACACTATCAAGTGGCAACTCTCCTCACTTTAAATTCTTGAATGCTTTGATCTTTTAGCCTCTCTTTAAGAATTAGAATTAAATGTACACACAACATTACTGGTGACAAAATAAAGCACAATTCACTTCTGCAGACCTGCTGCTACTTATAAAATATGAACTGCTTGATGGAAAAATGTTTAAACTCTGTGTGTCATGTTGCTGTTTTGGCATCTCAGTGTCGCAGTGATTTAGAATTAGAGTTCAAAATGGCAGCTCAAAAAAGGTGCAGTGGGGCCCATGCTGGCCTTCAGCCTCCCATTATTGGTGGTCTCGGGTGATTGGGGGAGTCATAATTAGTGGGTGGAATTTGGGGTAGGAATTATTCATTAATTCATTCACTCATTCATTCATTCGTTCATTCATTCATTCAGTTATTTATGTATCAGCATTTTTTTATCTAACCCCAGCCAGCTGTTGTTGTTGTGAAAAACATTATTATGGGACTATGAATAATATTTTGATCACTTTCTGTATCCACATAAATATATTATTATTTTGAATATTATAATATTAATCATTATTATTATTGTTGTTGTTGTTGTTGTTTTGTTGTTGTTGTTTCTTGTTATTATTAATATTATTAAACATTAAGTATAAGTATACAAGTATAAATATAAAATGAAACATAATATTAAAAACAATTTCTGTAATATAATAAGAATACTTGCATTTTTACTCACTAATCACTGACAAGAAGCAAATTTGATAAATCACTATATGAATGTAATTATTCAATGTATAATTTTTTTAGTGATTATTAGCAGCCGTAAACTTATTTCCGTGCGTCCTCCCCTGTGCACGTGCCATTTTAAATCACTACTACTTTGAGCAGAGATGTTTAAACTTCAGCCAGCGTTTCAGGCCCGTATCCATATCAGGCTCAACCCTTGCTCTTGAGGGAGTCTGCACTATATCACTTCATTTAAAGCTCAAGACATGCATGTAACTTATTCTTTACTTTTTACGCTCTGGTTTTATTGCTTTACAGCCACTGAGTGCTGATTTGTTGGTGAGCTTATCAGTTGTACATCATGTACATCAAGCACTTCTAGAAAGAATGAAACTGAAAAGGATTCAAATATTAAAAGCAGTGTTGAAAAAAAGTGTTGACACATCTGCTGAGAAAATTATCTTTAAGAAAAAAGATCGTTTGCAAGCTTCAATTTTGCACAGCTCCGTTTGTCCCCGTTTATATTTGTCTCACGAGCTCCCTCTAGTGTTTACAGAACAGATTACAGACTGTCAGTGTATCCTCACTGGAATTTTTTAGGCCTGAAACATGGCACGCTGTGCTTTTTCCACCAAGTGTCTCATATCTAATATCTAAAATACATTAATATTAGTGAAATATATAACATATGTTGTTCCAGATGCAATGATCCAAAAGTTCTTCTACATTTTAATCTATAAACTTGTTTAAAATAGATTCTTAACTCTCTTCTTCTCCAGCTCCTCTCTGCTTCTTCTTCTAATCTTCTTCCCCAGCTTCTTTTTGATTCTTCTTCCCCAGCTCCTCTCTGCTTCTGCTTCTCATCTTTTTCTCCAGCTCCTCTCTGCTTCTTCAAATCTTCTTCCCCAGCTCCTCTCTGCTTCTTCAAATCTTCTTCTCCAGCTCCTCTCTGCTTCTTCAAATCATTTTCTCCAGCTCCTCTCTGCTTCTTCAAATCTCCTTCTCCAGCTCCTCTCTGCTTCTTCTTCTCATCTTCTTCTCCTGCTCCTCTCTGCTTCTTCAAATCTTCTTCCCCAGCTCCTCTCTGCTTCTTCAAATCTTCTTCCCCAGCTCCTCTCTGCTTCTTCTTCTCATCTTCTTCTCCTGCTCCTCTCTGCTTCTTCTTCTCATCTGCATCTTACATGTCTTCACTGCTCTAAAGTACCCCTCTTCACTGGTGACAGAATGTGCAATATCATAAATTGTAATATTTCTGCTGCCAATGTTTAGCCTATTACTGTGCTGTATTATCGCATCCATATTGTCCTTTTTTGTTTTTTTTTAAACATTTTTTTCCATATACTTGTATATTGAGATATTTAGACTTTTAGATTGTGTGTGTAGTACCATTACATTTGAGAAACCAATTTTTTTCCCTGTGCAATGACAATAACGCGGTCTAAGTCACCAGATCTTTTTCATTCAAAACACGGAAAAATGAACACAATACATAATATAGGGTTTGTATGCAGTGCATTCTTATAAAATCATTGTTGCTGGTGTAAAATGGACAATGGGCATTTTTAGTGGCCACGTTTTCAGTGTTGATCCCAGAACTAGTCAAATGAGGATTGTGAAATACCACGAAAACTATAGGATTGTAATGTGACTGTTTTTATAGCCATTTTTTTAATTCTTGGTTTTGAGTCAGTGTGTAATGAGTCAATATTGTTTCAGTTCAACTTGTCATAATAGAAAAATGGCGGTTTCTGCTTTATCATGAGTAAATGTTATACTTTTTCCACCTTATGCTGCTCTCTTTGTCTTGGTTGGATTTTGCTAAAAGGACTTCGAGGTGCCTGCAAGACTCACACCTAGCTTGAAAAGGGGTCAAGGCCTGCAATATTTCAATGCGAGTATTACCATAATGCACTTCTTGTTAGGGGTGGGAATTGCCCCATGATACAAGATCATGACCATTCCCGAGACACAATATTATTCTAAGGTAATATATAAATATTCTGACATTGAAATTTTTGTCTGGAAATTATTCCTTTGAACAAAGTGGACCAATCAGAATTTTTAAAAATGTGTGTCCTTACATCTACAGTTTTAGCATATTTTATTTGTTCAAAACAGTCATTTCCCTTGCGTATTTAACAAATATGACTGTTGTTGGTGTTTTTCTGTATGTGGCCGTGCAACATACAGAAAAGTTTACTATAGTTTACTTTTTTTACTATACTCACGCCCATAAAAACTAAAAAAAATTGTGATGTGAGTTTTTCAGCGTACGCCATTAGTTTTGTACTCTCGGACTGCGTGGGCGAACTGGTTTGGTTGTGTGTGGTGGAAGAATATTTACATTTGCGGCATTTAGCAGATGCGTTCATCCAAAGCAACTTCCATTTCCCTAACTGCAGGGGGAGCAACTTTTGTTTGAGGGTCTTGCTCAGGAACCCAGTGGTGGTTTGCTGAAGGTTGAATTCGAACTCATGACCTCTTGGTCCAGGGGTCGTAACCACTAGGTCACCAACACCCCATTATACGCGGTATAAGCAGTAACAGGCATGGGGGGGGAGCTGGCGTCCCCCAGTTTTCTTACCTACATCATTTTGAACTGTTAATAGTGCAAGTGCTTTTGCACTCATTTTTTGTTATTTTTTTCTGTTACTACTGTACAGTCTACAAGTACAGTATAGTTATGTCATTTTCCTTTTTCTGTGGCTTAGTTGTGTTTTTATGTTCTGTATTATGATTTTCAATTTGCACCAAAATTCGGGTTACGTCACTGTCGTAGGAACAGATCTGTGTCGTAACTCGAGGACCCCCTGTAAACTGAATTGAGAGTTTAGGAATACAGTTCACCTGCTAACACAAATATCTGTTCTAGTTATTTTTTAGGATCATATTTTCACTTAATTAACTAACATTAGCAAGTCAGCTGAAATCATGTCAGTTTGCAGCGGGAGTGATCAATAAATTACTGGCTCTTATCTGTTCACCTAGCAAGGCCACCAGGAGGAGCTTCACCGAGACGGAAAAGAACTGGATACTAGATTGAGCTTTGTTTTAAACACACTGAAGACAATTCAGGGCAAAAACTGATTTCAGGTCTCTTTATTTGTCACTACAGAAGCAGCAAGCAACAATTTAGACATTGGTTCAGCCAGATACTTCAGTTTAAATGATCTGCATCCTTAAGAAGTAAAAGAATAGAAATTTCATCTAGACCTAGATGTGGTCTTAGAAGCTTTTGTGGTCTGCTTTCTAGTCCTTTGGTCAGTGGTTGCCTTTCCACAACAGCCCCTCCACTAAATTCGACTGCCTGTCTGGGCTCTTGCATAATATCGGGAAAAGAAAAATATTCATGAAGGCAGCAATAAATGAATAAATGTTACATTGCTGATAAGCAAATGAAGTTCTACTTTATGATTCATTTATGGTTCTCTGGCTTTCAAAATAGTCACTTTATCGGTGCCACTGGTCACTGGTCCAAATCTCTGCCTTGAGAACCCCATGCACTGCCCATCGCTGTGTTTTTCCAAAGCTAACATCTAATTCAGCTTGTGAAATGCTTCCTGACTATTTAGTGGGTTTAACAAGGTATACTGGATAAGAATGTCCTCTGTGATTATATCTGAGATTCAGTATGAGCATATTTTAATGGGTCAGTTTCGGACATGTTCAGTCAAATTCTGACTGATTGTTGGCGCAGTTGTACTTGTGCGGACAGTATCGCTTCAGGGTGGTGCCATATAACACTAAAAATTAAATCACTTCACTATTTTCATGTTACAGCAGTAATTGGCAATATAGCTTAGAACTGGTGTCTCTGCAATAAATGTACTTCAAGTGTGCCCCGCGTGCCTTCATCAGCAATGAAAGCAAATCAGTTGGTAACCAAGCGAAAAAAACTTGACTGGGACATCCATAACATTAGAGTAAGGCAAAACACTGAGACGGGAGGTGCAAAATGTCTGTGCACTGAAGAAAGTATTGCATTAAATTAGGGAAGATAAGCTTACGATAACTGACTTCCACATGAATAAAATAAATTACATCAACACAGTAATGTCTGAAAGTAAGTCAGCTTGTGTTGGTGTAATACAGTATATCTTATTAACGAGCACACATGCTTCTAATTGAAAGAAGTCAATCCGGTGCATGACTTTTCTCAGTGTAATTGCAGGGTCCTCCTTTGGCGTTTTTATTTGTCCATTCGACAGACAGCCTCTTCGTTACAGTCCTCCAGCAGCTCGCGGTATCGTTCTCTAACGTCCTCATACAGAGGGGACGGGTCACTCAGGCCTGGCAGGGTCACTGGGTTCTCATTGACCCGCACCTGCAGTCTGAAACCATCGGGGCAGTCGTACAGCGCCGCCATCAGGTTACCTGTGTAGGGCATGATGTGACTGCTATTGAAAGCGCGGTTAAGGTTAGATTCAAAGTTGGTGGCAAGAAGCGGGATCTTGCCCTTAAAGAGGCCCAGCAGGGTCAAGAGCGGCAGCAGGGTTTCAGCGTGGCCGATCTCCACCGTGACCGCCTCAGACACAGGCTGCCCCGCCCTGAACGAAAGGAAAAGAGACAGACAGAGGGAGAAGAAAAAACTATTACAGGAGACTGCATTTGTCCTGCACAAAGTATTTGTATTTTCTGAACTGTCTTTGCTATACTGAGACCTCTGCAAAAACGTTCACTTTCTCAGGTTTTATCTTTTATAGGTGCAAGTATTGAACTGGACAGCTTTGCCTTAGTTTTTAAGAACTGCTGACAATATTTCTCCTAATTTCCAAATAAAATGTCTTGTTCTTTAAAGCATAAGTTTTGATGACAAAGTTTTTTTATACTTTTCCTCATTAAATAAGATGTGATTCAGGTGATCACCTAATCAGTACTTTATGAAGCAGCGTGAGGTGCTTGTGTAGGAATTTAACAGACACTGGCATGGAATGGTTGTCATACTCATAGAGACGCTGAAAAATAAATTGCAGTGGACTCTTATTTTTCCGGAGCTGTACAGTCAGGCGAGGAGGCCGAGCACCCTCACAGACCCGCAGGACTGAGCGTGGGGCTCCTCGCTTGATGACAGGCAGGTGAGCAGCGTTAAGGGAGGAACCAGGACTCTTTAAAACTTGGGCTTTCCAGTGAAGTAGGAGGAGAAGCGTAAGACTGGAGAAAGAGGGACAGAGAGAGAGGACAGCAGGAGAGTCGTGGTGGTTTACTCATTGCAGTGGGGGGTTTTGTGTTCGGTTTGAGCACTTTTACATCGTTTTGGTTGTAAATAAAGCTCCGCTATGCACCTGCGCTGGCCTCTGTGTGTGTTCCTGGATGTGGGTTTAGGCCACACAAGGCCGTGCATCACAATATGCATTCTAATTTATTCATCAATTATAGCTGATGAATAAATACATTTGTAAAGTTGTTTGGAAACTACTAAGAGTTAGAAATGAAAAATTCTATATATTTATAGCTATAGCCATGCCAGTTTGATGAAGAGAAAGAACTAAATGCCCCTGTGTGTTGTGGGACCTTCAGTTGCTGGCTTGAAGCAAAGCTATTACACAGATAAAAAAAACCTGTAGTGTGAAAAGCAGCTGGCGAAACAAACTGCCAGTCCTCTTCTAATTACTCATCAGCAAGATTTCACATTGATTTTGTGTCTTCTGTACTATTGGAACACGACTGGAATAACAACCAATGAAATAAAATACACATGAATCGTCCTGTTGCTCTTACTTGGTCTGCTTGAATGCAGTTTGGAGGCGGTCGAACAGGTCATGGAAGAGGATGCAGCTGGCCTTGCTGTTGAGTTCGTGACCATAGCCTCTCATCCAGTACAGCCTCAGGTCGGATGCATAGTCCATTACCTGTTACACACACAATACAACAAAGACTTACACCTAAAATATGTTAAATCATGACTCAAATCCCTGCACACATTCCATTTTGAGTGTATACATACATATATAGTATATATATGGTAAAACACTACTAGAAGTATGGTGATTATTGCTATTTTGTTTAAGAGTGAACAAGAGATTTTTTGGGGTTTTTTATTTTGATGTTTTGTCATTTCCTTTAAAATTCTGCTTTAAAGAACAATATTTTTATTTTGAAATGAGGAGAAATATTGTCAGCAGTTCCTAAAAACTAAGGCAAAGCTGTTCAGTTCAATACTTGCACCTATAAAAGATAAAACCTGAGAAACGGAACATTTTTGCAGTCTCTTTTTTCAGAGCTGTGTGTGTATAAATATATATGTATACATATATATATATATATATATATATATACATACATACATAAATACATATGTGTGTGTGTGTGTGTGTGTGTGTGTGTGTGTGTATAGAATGTTCCACATAATGCACCGAAGACATTAATGCCTGCAGCGTTCTCTGCAGTACGGTCATGTGAATTGATTAGAATGCCCTGAACTCTCCATACCTCTGCTTCTGCTCTATCAAACAGCTTGCACCAGGGTGAGTTCACTCCGAGGATGGAAAACTGGTATGCGCACAAGTAGTACGCCGCATCTGTGATATCTGTACATGAAAGAAAATCAAACACCAGTGAGCCTGAACACATTCTTTTTGCTAGAGTCCTCTAAAGCACGGAACATTTCTCATTAAGCCAGAGGCAAGCAACACCTCGGGGTGAAATGATGTCAATGTTTGCCTTACAGGTCTAATAATGGTAATTAGCTACCTAACCTGCTCATTAGTTTACCTTATGATCAGATCACATAGCGCTATAGCTAATTAAGCATATCATTAATAAATAGCTTGTTGTTCTAAAATAGCAATATAAACAGAAAATAGCTATATATCTGTAATGGTAAATAACAACTTACTCTTTTCTTTTATTCTTTTTTTTTTAAAGGAATGCATGTTAATGACAACTGCTAAGTTCCTGTTTGGGTGCCAAAATGTATATGCCGCGTCAAAGAAAATCAAAAATCAGGGCCATGGATTCCACAAAAAGAAGTGGCACTATTTATTAAAACTGAAAATAGCAACAAAAAAAAAAAAACGAAATGCTGATCACATCAACATAGTATTAAATGTTTAAAGGTCTTCCATATATATTTTATATCAGGACACTGTAATAATGCTATAATATTATATATTTTTGTAGTTCTAGCTTGTGAACATGCTACTCATGTATGTTTTTATAAAGACATGATTTGTTTTACATTTATACACGCTGCACTCTTGTAAAGGCAGTTGATGTAATTAGTCAGTTTACCTTATAACTCGATCCGCTGTGGTCCAAATGGTAGCTTAAGAAAATTGACAAAACCAGCGCAAGCAAACCACGTTGCTTTAAGTGTTTGTGAACCGTGCGTTTTCTGTCATCACTCAGAAAAAGCACAGTTTCTAGCTACTAGTTCCAGTGACCAAAATAAACAAAGATTTATTCATTTTACTAACGACATTCAAAGATCTGAGTTGGCAAAAATAACCAGACTACAAATAACAAGATGAAGGAGCTGGGCTCTAATTCACTGCCATCATCCATACAAAAAAGATCCGTATAAAGGGACAACGACAGTAATCACACTGACCATAGGTAATTTTCTCATAGGGGATCTGCAGCTGATGGGCCAGTCTTTCCCGAACCCTCCTCATCTCTGGGCCTTCCTTAAAGAGGGTAGCCTGTGTCACAGCATCTTTGTTCTCGAGCACTGTCTTTACAAAGCGTTCACAATACTCAAAAAAGCGCATCAGAGTGTCGTTCTTTGTGTACCCGAAATCCACACCTGGGAAACATCGAAGAAATAAACTGAATTTGTCGTTGGAACATGTGAAAAGTGATGAGGAAAGGTCATGTTCGGTGCATGCAAACAGAAACGGAGAACGCAGACACACTTATGTGAACGATCTTGCGTGAGGAGCATTCTGTTATCATGTAGAACCCTAAGTGAAGTACCAAATAGTAGAGCTGATACGTTACCTTTAATACCAAACATGTCCTTCAGTCCTTGTTGGAAAGCGATGGTGCTGTTCACACATCTGGATACGGAACTTGTGATGAACTTGACCCGTCCACCCAGAAGACTCTCCTTGGTCAACAGAGAAGGGAATGACTTGACCAGTCTTTCGGCCAGGTGCCTTTCGTCTGCTCTGCCGTTGGCAACGAGGAGCCCGCCCATATCCTCCTTGTACCACATCTTCCATGCCTTCAGTTCTGGCAGATAACTCAAGTCGCCACTCGCCTCATTTGTGACGAGTTCGTGAAGCTCTCCAATCCTCCTGATGTTTCCAGTGGTTGGGTATCTGGTGCCATGTCTGACAATGGCCGTGAGGTGGACAGGGAGACAGTTTGGAGCAGGAGGCTTCACCGCAGTTCTGTTGATGGCAAGAATGTTTTTTCGCAAATATGTGTTGACGTCTTGGTAGCGGGTTTTGGTATTGAAATAGCCGACATTGGCAGGGATGTCTTGGTTTCTGGCAGTCGTTGCAGAGTTGCAATATGACAGGAAAGCTAAAACGACAATGACACCTGATAAAAATAGTTTGTCGCCCATTTTGCCACTTACTTGACGTCGTCAGGTCCCTGTTTGTTGCTGGTGTTGAAGAGAAGATCGTAGTCTAGCGAAATGTGCGGGTTTATTAGTGCCCATCGGCAGCCCCTCCGTATTAATACTGTTTTAGTGACCTTGCTGACCTGGTCTTTATCCTGCTGACGTCATAGAAAACAATTCACAGGAACAACAAAAAAGAGAAATTTTTGATGAAGGTTAATTTAACCTCGCTCTGTTGAAGTTTAATCCTGCAATCTCTCTTGTCTTAGAAGCATGGACTTCTCATCATAAAACTATTGTACACAACATTTTATGATCCATTCTTTTCATCATGGGCATATTTGTTCAATCAAATTCATGTCTCATCAGAGTTAGATATTAATGTGCGTATAATACATGGCAAACATTGCTTGATTTAACAGCTTTACCAGTGTGAGTGTCATAAATTATATGTGCGTTTGTGTGTGTGTACACATAATATATGGACAAAAGTATCAGGACACACCTTGAATTCAGGTGAATTCAGGTGGTCCCTTACTTCAAGTGAAGGGTAAACTTAATGCTTCAGCAGACCAAGACATTTTGGACAACACCATTCTTCCAACGTTGTGGACCCAGTTTGGGAAAGAACCTTTTCTGTTGCAGCATGACTGTGTCCCAGTGCACAAGGCAAGCTCCATAAAGTCGTGGCTGGATGAGTTCGGTGTGGAAGAACTTGACTGGCCCACACAGAGCCCTGATCTCAACATCATCCAACTATTCATACATCCAACTACATCCCCATCCAACTATACATACTAAACCATCCCATACCAGTGTCTGTTAAATTGCTACACAAGGACCTCTTTCTGCTTTATGAGGTACTGACTGGTGATCACCTGAATCACATCTTATTTAATGAGGAAAAGTAAAAAAAAAAACACTGCTGTAATCAACACTCTCCTCTCGCAAAACACTACTAGAAGTATTTCAGAGGTAATTATTGCCATTTTGTTTAAGCGTGAACAAGAGATTTGTTTTCCTTGAATGATTCAAGTTCTGTAAACACAGCATCATTTCTCTTATTTTGATGTATTGTCATTTGCTGACAAAGGCAAAGCTGTTCAGTATACATATATACCTACCAATAGCATTTATATATAAAGGCGTATTGTGAACACACATAACTGTACAAACATCTGGTCCATAGTCTGCTCCAACAAATACTTTGGCTGGTTGGTAAGACTGCTCTTTCTGTCGAGTACAAATCTGAAAGGGCAAAGTGAGTGGTTGGGAAAAGCTAGACTATGCACACCATACCTCTGTGATGATTATTGGGAGCTCAGTCTTATATCTGATTGATGAAACACAACAACATAGCTGGTTTGGTTTTTCTAATGTTATTTTGCACAACTGGCTTCGAGAGTAAAGCCCACATTTCTGGCCAGACCTTCTGCTGTTAAAAAAAATAACCATTCCCCTTTCACATGCCCTCGCTGACCTTGCCAACACTTAATAGAAATAACTAATAACACAATCAAACATACACCTTTCACCTTCCAAAATCAAATAAAAATGTGGTATTTCATGATCTGTGACACACCCCAATAAAGAACACAACAAGATTATGTCATACGCATGTTACATAAGAGGGAGAGAACAATGCATACGGCAATTTTCCAAAAAGAAACTCACCTACCCTCCACGTGGCTCCAGTGTAAACTGGTTTTACGACATAAACTGTTTGAACGAATCTGAATGTCACTTTCATTAACTTTGTGAATACCTGCATTTTCTTGCAGACTTCAGGTTTAGAATGAGAATCATGGTGCTTTGCCCTTTTTTCAGTCAGTCACAAAATAGCTATTAGGTATTATTAGACTTAAATATGTGATACTTAGATATCTGATGAAGCAAAATGTATACAGTAACTAGAACAGAACCTGTTACTCTCCGACAACTGTTATAAATATTATTAATGCGATCCATCCAAAACATTACTGGAGTTATCTGACCTCATTTAACCTGTTTCAACTCACCATCATCGATTATCAAACCAACAATGCAGGATGTTTGTCAGCAATTCCATGATTTTCCACAAGGGTGCTTCAGCGCCCCTGTTCGGCCTGTTACAGGTATTACATTGCCTCCTGAAAGCAGTTGTTTAAACTGATCAATCTTTTTCTAGAACTGTTGGCGTTCACCATCATGTTACATCAGAATGAAAAGTGTCTGCAGTTTTATCCACTGAACTGCACAAATACATGCAAATAAAAGAAAGCAGAAAAAAAGGTGTTTATTATATATTAGTTTATTGAAAGGAAGTTGTATGTAGTGATTTGGTGTGTGCAAATAAAAGAAAGCAGAAAACACATTTATTGAGACACATCAGGGTTCTTAGGAAAACAACAAAAGTTATGACCTCTGATTTGGTGCTGTAAGAGTTTTTAGAGGGCAGTAAGTGTGTGTTCGAGTTGGAGCTGTGTCTCTGGCCACTTGGGATGCAGCTGACGCGTCTTAGATCTGCACTGCAGATCCGTTTTTGTTGTATCTGTGCTAGAGAAGATCATCCCAACTTTCTTTGGTTTTAAATTTGCATAAACTAGTGAAGTGTAATTTTGCATGTTAGCAGTACTATGCTGCTATTTTCACTCAGTCAAAGCAACCCCACAGTAGTTGGTAAAGAATAAACACTGAAAGCAGTTGATAAAGAATAAAGATCGATGAAGAATTGGACCGATCGGCAGAATGAATAATGGCAGTAGTATGAATAAATTCTTAACACTTACCAGCCCTGTGCTGGATGCTGCTCCTGCCTGTACTGTGGAGTTCCCCCCCCACACACTGAATTCCAGGCATTGTCCTTGACTAGTGGCCTGCGGCCCACAGGGCTGATTAGTGGGTTTATTAGTCAGCTAGGCTGTGAAACCCCACTGTCCACAAAATTTCAGGACTGTGGGAGGCTTTACCCCTGTACTATGATATGTAATTTATTTCCCAAATTGATAACCATAAAATATCTGAACACACTGCGTTCTCCAAGAGTATTCGATCATCAGATTAAAATGGGCTTTAAAGTGACCATTTTTGTCACAGCACAACACACAGTGTGAAATTCTTTCTCTGTATTTAATCCATTCACCAAATGAAGCAGCAGGCAGCCAGCGACGCAGCTTGTGGGTATCTTGCTTAAGGGTACCTCAGTGGTGTCACTGGCAGTCCTGGGATTTGAACCCACAACCTTCTGATCACAGGAGCAACTCCCTGACCACCAGGCCTCCAGTTCTTTTGTTTTAATGATAAAGCATTTTCTGCTCATTGACAGTTTTCTACATATAAACTGTGCTCACATAAGACTTTGGATTTTTGTATTTATTTCATATTTGAAGCGAAGTGCAGTATCTGAATATACATGAATGTTCTGTGATGGATCAGAACTTTGGTGGGAACAGAAATGAACTTTCAGGCCAGAGACATTCTTCACATGAATGCAAAGTAAATGGAGGCATTTAACAGGGGATCCGGTTTCCAAACACTCCGATTAGTCATTTGTATTTGCGTTCCTAGTCGGATTTAGTTTCATGTTTACCTCCATTACTGCCAAATGTTTTCAGTTTGAACTTTCAGTAACAGATCAAAGTAAAGAAAACATTTGACCGGTCCACATCCCGGTAGTTGTGAAAGCATCCTTAAATAATTGGTGAGCAATTATACACTGTGACATTTTAGAACTGTGCCTCTTTGTTTTACATGCCCAAATCTTAAAATTACAGTTTAAAAATTGTTTTAATTAGACAAATGATTCCATCTAGTTAACAGTGAATGTCTGGATTAAAACATAATAATAAAAAAGCACTTATTACAGAAAACAGAATTTAAATTTGCATGGTTAAATATCCTAACCTCAAAGATGACAGTTTGAGTCATTCCCACCACCTACTTCTCACATTGTAAGAACACACATACACACGCACACACACACACATACACACCATTGTGCTTCTATATGAAGTAGTGTATCTGTTGGGAAGTGTCCATGTACGTTTTTGAGAAGGAAATACCATACTAAAACCAAATCTGTAAAAAAAAAATCTGTAAAAAAAAAAAAACAAAGAAAGAAAATATACTATGCTAAATACAGAAATGCTGGATATAAAATAGAAAAGTAACACAGCTGAGTGAAACCTATCGATACAAATGGTAGTTTGGAGTCAGTTATTGCACTTAGTAGAGAATCAGTAGTAATATTAAGTAATAAAAAGTAATATTAACGTACGCATTGATATTGCACATGAAGACTATTGCACGTAAGATACTGCACATAATGAAGTGATTCCGCACCCATTTAGAAAACGTCACATGATATTGCACATGGTAAGACAACTGCACATGAGATATTGCACATAACAATAATGGTTAACACCCAATAAGAACATTGCACAATATTGCACATGGTAACTGTGCTGCATCTACAGTAAACTGTTCAGTCTGCAAATAGGAAAGGTTCATTATTGTTCATTATTGATATGCACCACAGTATGTAAATGTTTCATTTATTGTAACATGTTCAATTCATTTGCTTAAAATGCTTAAAACATGGTAATTCAAGGGTAATCTTTAAAAAGTGTAAACACATTGTCTAGTGATGTCAGAGACAAGAATACTCAATTCTACATTCCCGTTGTATAAAACAATTGCTTGGGAATGTAATTGCATGGTTTATATGCATTTTGTCCCTTCTAGCTTTCCGTAGTTCTATGCATGGAGATAGAGTAGAGCAGCTTTCAGTTTTCCCATTCTTGTCGGTTTTTCTTTTTGAGACACTTTCTGTAAGTGTTATTTCATATTATTCTAAATGCTTACTTGTTTCTATATGGTTGATGTAGGTAAGTTGTGTCTTTGGTTAGTTCTGTCCTGACATGTTGAAAGGTATTCGCTGTGGACATAATGGAAATCTACGTTTTTCATCTTGAAATGATGATGAGTTTTCTAGTACTACTTACACAAAGTGCCTAGAATCATGGATCATGATCATGAAGGCTCTATCAGACTGCTGCAGAGCTCCCTTAGAATTAAGAACCACAAAACCAAGACTAAAACCAAAACGATCATTTGCTTATGAATAAAATATCAAGCAAATGTGTTCTCACTCAAAACTGCAACGGTAAGTGAGGTTTGGAGAACTGCACTGACAGTAACGTAGGATATGCAAAGATGGACAAAATGTACAACAAATATCAGGTAGAGGCAGGGAATTAAATTCTGTATTTAAATAAATACAAACAAACAAACAAAAAACATCACTCTCAAATGACACTAACATTTTGGTGAAATAAACTGTTTTAGCATATTTTCTTCAAACCTGAAAAGCTCTGATGACAGCCAGCACAGTCACTCAGATGTGGCAGAATTTTGAAACCATCTTAAAGGTGAGGAAGACACTGAACGCTCTGAGGAGCAGCAGGTATCTCAGGTAGTCAGGAATATCTGGAAGAAAAGACTAACAGAGCAGAACACGGCAGAGTAAATACAGAGCCTTCAACAGTTACTCGCATCCCTCGTACATTTCATTAAACTGAAATAAACTGAAAGAAAAACGAATCCCTCAGGTAAGAATAATCTTCAAAAACATTGGTTTTTCTTCATTTGTTTTAAGTAAAGACAGAATTTTGTAGTGTGAGATGCAGCTACTTCACCTAGAAGTGGATTTTTTCTAACCCTTTTTACTGAGGTTTACTGTAGAAAAAGTTCTCATTCTAATATCACTTAATACTAAAGACATGTATTTTATAGAACACTCAAACGGCCTTATAGAAATATCTCTGAATGCACGGGCACAAGGTTCTCACCAGGATAGTGACGGGAACATCAAAGATGTTCCACAGGCTGTTCCAGAACTGCATGAAGTTCTCAATCCATTTCAGCATGATTTCAAACACGAATTCGGCCAGTATGAACCAGTTAATCGTGCTGAACATTTTCTCCAGTTTCGGGTTATTCCTGGAGATTTCTGCAGAAATGAAACAGTAAAACAGTGTAGCATTTTAACAGTGTGATTTAGAATAAAAGTCCCGACATACATACTTACATACATACATACAAACACACATATATACATACAAACACACATACATACAAACACACATACAAACACACATACATACATACACACATACGTACAAACACACATACATACATATACACAAAAATAAAACAGTGCACCATGTCGATAGTGTGCTTTAGAATAAAAGTCCCATATTAGCTGTGGTCAGCATAACAGTACAAAAATGGGAAGCAACCAACACCAGAGTTTGGATCCAGATTTCACTTCATCCTTCTTTATGACCAGTAATATTCATGTAACTGTACTTAGTGGTTATGAAGATTAGAAAAAATTGCTGCGTCAGCACTCCAACAATAAAAATTCTACATCAGTCAAGACTCATTGGGCTGAACTGTGCAGGACTAAATCTCCTGCTCATGGCCTAATTTCACACAGCTTAGATATCCTGAAAAAGCTATCTGGACCTTACCTTTCTGGACCATGAGTACAACAGAGCTCAAAACAATCACAGAAATCATGAAATAGATAAACAGATCACCTTCCAAACACATGGATTAACACACGGTTCCAAATTGGGAAATCATGTGTTGTCTTTCCTAGTGAGTTGAAAAGTCCTAAGAACTATCATTTGATTTTACTCCACCCTATATGTGAACACATAACAGGTTCTGTAGCAGATTACACCACTGATGAAGTTTCCAGTAAAAACAGAGACAGGATACTGTCCAGGATCCAGCGGGCAGCGGTTCTCAAGCTTTCGAATTTGATCAACAGCTTCTTGAGTGGTCCCTGCCTTCCTTCATCTACAGAGATGGAGGGGCTTCTCCCGGGGGGAGACCTCCGTTCCCACCAGAATGGTGTCTGGGAGCTGGTGTGGAAAAAATACAGTCAGACATTTAGGAGAAATCTGACATGCAAAGGCAAATAAGCTTTGGTCTGACCAGTTCAGGGTCATTTTCCTTGAGGTGGTGGCAGAGTTACTACAAGCTGCATATTTCAAACAGTCTTTATCAGGGGTTCTCTGTCTCAGCAACCAAACTAAAAAAGCTTCATACATGTTTCGTCTTCTTCTTATATAGACTGAACTGATTAAACAGTGATTGTTCTGAACTGGTAGTGCAGATAGATAGAAGATAGATTATGTTAAGAAAGTACACGCCCTGTACATCATAAATCTGAGTTTTCCCCGGATCATGTCCACGTCTTGCTCCTCTCGAGGTGGAAGTAGTCATAAAAGTGCAAGGTCTGTGTCACTTCTGTGGTTATCATTTAACACAACCTCATTTTATTACAGAAGGAACACTGTAAACAAGCAGTGTTGGATAAACACTGAATACAGTCTCTTAGAAGAGAGCATTGAGTAAAGGGTTCCTTTACAATCCATCAGAACTATTATTCAGGTGCTATGGTGGTGCTGGCCTAGTGGGTAGGATATTTGCCTCTGGACCAAGAGGTCATGGGATCAAATCCTACCTTTAGCATATCATGTAAATGAATAGTGTCCCCCCGCGAAGTTGCAGTTCGGAGTTCGGCCGCAGTCGTCCACAGATTGTTTCTTAGAAACTAACTAATTGTTCACGGAAGTCCCCACAAATTTGTGGAAACCGCAAATATCCTCAGCATTCTTTTTTTTTTTTTTTTTTGCTTTTTTCGTGACAATATATCATTTTTTCCTGCATTTTTGTGCTAAATTATTAAGAAAAAATAATGTACTAATTTTGTAACATAAATATTAATGTAAATTCAGCTAAATTTCCCTATAAAATATAACTGTATACATTTTTAGTACTGTCGAGAGAACACAAAGAAAGCGCGTCTTCGAGGTTTGAGGTCAAAACATTATCTGAAAATAAAAGAGTTCAGAGGTGCCAGGTAACAAACGTCCGGTTCACCGCCACTGGGAAGAGTCTGGATGGTATGTTTGAAGTGAAGTGACCATTTTTGTGACACGTGAACACACCACAGCGTGAACAGCACAAAATTCTTTCTCTGCATTTAACCCATTGACCCATTCAAGTGAAGCAGCGACTATCAGTCCTGGATTGAAACCCACAACCTTCTAATCCCAGGGGCAGGGCGTTAACCACTAGTCTTTTACCCACTCGGCTGCTCCAATGGTGTTAGAATGGACAAACATCTGAACCATCTAATCAGGCAGAAATCAGACAATTGAAAAATCAGCTAATCAACTGAATCATCCACTAACTGTATGAAAGATGTGCACCTTACTTGAGTATTATTGGATTTAAAGATTCCTTACATGTATTATCTAGAACTACAGTGTAAAAATACCACAAGATTTCTTTTCTCCTGACAGTTCTCATACATTTTATTATGACAACATTGAATCAGATTCATCCCAGTGTGAAATGGACTTGCCTACAGCTATGCTAGATAATTTTTGTGCTAGAAACAGTGCTGTCTGTCAGTCTCAACAAAACACTCATGACCTGTGCCACTGACAGTATCATACATCTGAACTAGCACTCCCATTGGTAAGGACTTCAGGTGCTGGATTAATGCCAGATTGTCCACCAGCATAGTTAGGAACGGGACCAATTTTGTTAGAAAAATAAAAACACTATGCCTTTTGGATGTCCAGGACACAAGCAAAACTCTTTACAAAGGCTTTTTTTTACTTTAGCCAGAATGTTCCTTTAATGTTAGGGAGAAAAAAATGAACACAGATTTAACTGAATGAAAACAGTTCATTTTTGCAAGAGTCATCCGGCAGTGGAAGGACTGTTTCGAGGATCTCCTCAGTCTGGTTGATAGTCATACCTCAGGCTGAGGAGAAACAATGCAGTTTGCAGAGCACTGGACCAGGTCTTCACCCTCTCAAGGGCACTGGAGGCTGCTCGGGAGTTTGCCCAACCGGTCTGCGTGTGTTTTGTGGACATGCTTACGACCATGTCCTTTGCAGTGCTTTGTGGGCGGTGCTTCGGGAGTATGAGGTTCAGGCCCCTCTTTTGAGGTTTTGGTCCCTGTATGAACAGAGCAGGAGCTGGGCTGGCATTGGTCAAACATGTTGCATAAGTCAAACATGCTCCCAGGGCCTGTGGGACTCTTTGTCACCGGTCCTGTTCATAATATTTATTTATTTATATTTATCTAGGTGCAGCCAAGGGGCGGAAGGGTTTGGTAGCCTCAGGAGCGCGTCACTGTTTTTGGCCAGTGATGTTGTACTGTTGGCTTCACCAATTGGCAATCTTCAACAGGCATTAGGACGTTTTGCTGCTGAGTGTGAAGCGACGGGGATGAGGATTAGCACCTCCGAATGTTCAAACAGACCTGCTTAGCTAGGGATACTAAGTACTAATGTTTACCGACCTCTCCCAACTTTATCTTCTTGGTCTCACCAAAAAGAAATGGCACCCCCTTGTGGATCAAGACCAAAATGTATTTTGCTGATCTATTAGCCTAAAGCGTAGTAAAATATTAATTAAATTCATAATTACAACAATTAGTATTATTTAAAGCAATAATTGTATTATTTAGATAATAACACAAATGGTAAAATATTGATATTTGGAATAGTGTGTATCAGTGCTACTTATAACCTGAAGCATTAAAGAGTAATGGCAGATTGTTTTTCTTACACTTCTGTGGTATTTTGTCCTCATGATTTTTTTGTCCATGTGAATATCCCTGATATGGAAAACTACATATCCTTGATGTTTCAGAATTTTATTGTTGCGGAATTTTATCTCAGTCTCAGTTCAGAAATGTACTTTATGCTGTCAACTGTTTGTTCTTCGCATTTATGGATTTAATATGAGCTAGAGGGAGGAGATGTTACACGCTGCTTTTGCTGTGTCACTCATGATTGCGATAACTAACACTGTGTGGTAGGAAGTATACTGCTGGCTACTTTCACCGATACTGACTGGCTATGCAATGCTGATTTCTTAGGACACTCTCCAAGCTATGCTTTGTCACGAAAACACACACACGAGAATAAGGCACTACAATACTCAAGAACGGGGCTGTGTCTGAATAATCACATGAAACATCCTTTCCCACAACCTTCCCGTGATTTTGACTGACCTGGTAGTCACATGCTAATCAGCTTTACTGATATGTTTAGTGAGGCCATGGGCTGCCGATCAGGCAAAATCAGCACGAAATGAGATCCAAGTTGTTTTTCTGCAGATCTGCAATGTGAAAAGGAAGAAAAACAAAAGAATATTAAAGAATATAAACAGTATATACTTTGCCTCTGGGTTTCCCCTCATCGCCGCATTCACTGCCTGTCACACAGGTACGTGCTTGGCGGGGCAGAGGGGGCTTGAGCACCTACCCGTTTCCTCTTGCTGCCCTTTTCTTGAGACATTTTTTTTATGTGTGCGCGTGTGGAGTCCCGCCTGTGCCCCTCAACAATAATTATTTAACTATTAATTTTGCTAATTAAAAGGATCTGGCTTGCATCAGTCACATGATGACCATTAACCAATGCTCACCTTTGACGGCAGAGCGCGCTGGTTACGAGCCGGGAACGCGCTCGCAAAGAGCATGCGCACTTTTACCGGCTGGGCGGTGCGGAGCTGCAGGGGAAACACACTCATTAACTGGGAGACGCAGACTGATGCAACAAAAAACAGTAAGTAGGGTGTACAGCGTACACTATAGTCTATAGTGCACAGGAGTATTAGACTATTATGTACATGTTGTTGAGTGGTCTCGTGGCAACTGCCGACTTGAAACAAATGAGCATGCTGTGTGTGCAGTGTGCAACAGCGCGACTATGGCAAGCTGTTTTAACTTTTAATAGCCAGACTGCATTTCACATATTCGTAATCCAGTTCTTCCCAGTCAAAATAAACATTACCGATTTCCAAAACCACGTTCTTCCCATCTACAATGAACATTACAGATATCTCAAGCGTCATTCTTCCTAGTACAAATGACGTCACTTTCCCCCATTCGTGTCTATTGGGTTTTCAACAAGTTTTATTTCAGCAAACATCAGTTACAACAAACTAAGGCAACAAACCAAAAGTGATCTTATATATATATATATATATATATATATATGAATTGTCC
>JBBPCX010116419.1:0-20584 GCA_037974365.1 Hydrocynus forskahlii
TTTCACAGAAGTGTGATTGACTTGGAGTTACATTGTGTTGTTTAAGTGTTCCCTTTATTTTTTTGAGCAGTGTATATTGCCACTATTTTGATTCATGTGTTTCTTCAGCCTTTTTAGTCAAAATACTGACTGTCTTGCCCTGTAAGTATCAGTCTATTCTGCCTTATCCAAGATAAATGGAAGTCTTGTGTTTTATAGGCGTTTGTCTAGGTATGCAGCTTGCTGTGTGTGAATTTGCCCGCAACGTCCTTTGCTGGCAAGGTAATCAGACTAAGAGGCTCTGCATTGGTTACATAAAATATATAAAAGTCTGTTTTAATGCTTATATTCATATTCTCTCATTGGACAGATGCCAACTCTACTGAATTTGATCCTGATACAAAGCACCCTGTGGTAAATATTCTCTTGTACTTATTTACACTAAGTGAAGAGACGTAGAAATGCAGCTCTATGATAATTGGTATACCTTCACAACATCTGCGGTATGTGGTAGTAGCCTTCTTGTCTGTTAATCCAGGTGATTGACATGCCAGAACATAATCCAGGACAACTGGGTGGTACTATGAGGCTAGGCAAAAGGCGGACTATCTTTAAAAGCAACTCAAGCGTTCTCAGTAAGTTATCAGCCTTTTCAGTGATCAAAGCAGAAGCATGATGTACTGTACTCAGTCACTTTTTCAGAGTTTGGGAATTGTGAAGAGGTGACTATACAATCAGTGCTACTGTAACTGAATTTTTCCTTTCCTTGTATTTTAGGAAAATTGTATGGCGATGCTGAACACGTTGATGAAAGGCACAGACATCGCTTTGAGGTTAGAAAAAATAATATTATGCACACACTGATCAGTCGTAAAATTAAAACCACTGGTTAGTTATGTGAGTAACTGGTTATCCCATCATGGTGACACCTTTATTTATATATTTGGCAGTTAATGAACTGGCTCTTGAAGTTGATGTGTTGGAAGCTGAAAAAATGCCTAAGCCTAAGGATCTGAGTGACTTTGACAAAGGCAAACTTGTGATGGCTAGATATCTAGGTCAGAGCATCTCTGAAATGACAAGAAGTGTGAAGTGATCTTAGTATGCAGGAATAAGTGCCAACCAAAAGTGATCCAAGGAACGAAAACCAGTGAACCGGGGACAAGGTCATGGGCACCTGAGGCTCACTGAAGCACACGGCATGTGAACAGCCAGGTGTTTTTCATTTACGTGGGGAATAGATGGCAATAGGATGCACTAAGAGGAGAAGGTGAACTGATTGAGGCAGTCTGGTGCTTTGGGCAATGTTCTACTGGAAAATCTTGGCTTCTGACATTCATGTAGATGTTATTTTTACACATGCCACCTTCATAAAGGTCCAAGTACACTCCTTCATGGCAACAGGATTGCCTAATGGCAGTAGCCTCTTTAAACAGGATAATACTCAATAGTTGTAGTGTAGTGAGCAATATTGCTGCCTTCTAAGCAGGAAAGTGGGGTTTTAATTAGATCAAAGTGCTGGCCATATGATGTAATTGTAAGTAATGGACCTTGCCAGACTGCAAAAATTCTCCAGCAATGGTTTGAGGAACATAGAGAGATCAGAGTGTTGACTTGGCCGCCAAATTCCCCAGATCTCGTATGATCAAGAATCTGTGGGATGTGCCAGGCACATATATATAATTTACAGGACTTAAAGGATCTGCTGCTAACATCTTGGAGCCAGATACCACAGCAGACCTTGAGAGATCCTGTCTCAACGAGTCTAAGTCATGAGGTTACGCAATATTAGGCAGGTGATTTTAATGTTATGGCTGATCAGTGTGTGTGTATTTATAATATATAAATATATAGTGTATGTGTAATCCCTAACACGTATGCAAATTTGTAAAGTATTTCAAAGTATCTTAATTGTATGCACCTCCTTTGGTTCACACTTTCTCTAGGTGAATCCAGAACTGATACACCACTTTCAGGAGAAGGGACTCCACTTTGTGGGTCAGGATGTGGAAGGGCAGCGAATGGAAATTATTGAACTTGAAGGTTGGTAAAAGTAACTTGCTACTAACTCATGAAAGAGTTAAAGACCTTGCTACTAACTCATGAAATAAATTAGTTGAGTTAACTACAGCCTTCTTGTTTTGACAGATCATGCTTATTTTGTTGGAGTCCAGTACCACCCGGAGTTCACCTCTCGCCCTATTAAGCCTTCACCCCCTTATTTTGGGCTGCTTTTAGCAGCTGCGGGAAAACTTCAGACCTATCTGCTCAAAGGATGCAGACTTTCGCCACGGTAACAATGACTGTTTAACTACCTAAGATCTCACTTTTATTGCTTCAGTGTTTTGTAAACGTGCATTTAAATTCCTTTGAATCCTGACTCTGTCTTTTGCAATCACTCTGGGTTTCCTTCCCTCAAGAAATCCGCTGACTTTCAAATCCTGTATTAAAACTCACCTCTTCGCACTGTCTTACGCTCTTTGATCTTGTCCCTAGACTGCACCCATTTCTACTTTTGCTGTCTTGTGATTTTATATGTATTATCTATTTTTATTAGTCATTTTGTATTATTCATTCTATGGTCTGATTTACTTGTCTGCAAGGCGTCCTTGAGTGCCTTGAAAGGTAGTTTTTAAACAAAATGAATTAAAAATAAAGAAATAAATGTTAATAGCTGACGGCACTCCTTGCTGGGAGTGAAGGAAGATGTCTTTAATATGGGGGATAGTGCTGTTTAAAATATGTTTTGAGACATTGTTTGTTTTTCTTTTCAGAGACACATACAGTGACCGTAGCGGCAGTAGCTCTCCAGACTCTGAACTCTCCGAACTCAAATTCCCATTAGTCTCATAGAAGGAGCGGAGCTACACAATGTAGGGGTGCACAAAGGAAACAGCAGATAAAGCACAAAAGTGTCTTTTGTTTTTATATGCTCTTGTTGAGGACAAAACAACATAATGAGAGGGGATGTTCCTCTGAAAACTACTTCAGCTGAATCGTATCATTACAGATTACACTACAGAGTGCTTTGTATTGGAGCTGAGTCTGAAGGGACAGAATGGTTTAAACTGTACCTCCGACAGGACTGATTTTGAATTTTGCTGTTGAACTCGGATGCATTTATTTAAGTATTTAAATACAATCTTGGAACTTAAATACATCCTTAAATACTAAATATGGAAGTATAAATGTGTAAATGTGTTTCAGCACATTTTGAGAATTACTGGGGAAAAAACATCAATTCTGGTCTATATATCCTATTAATTCCTATGTATTTTAAAAGAATTTTAGTTTGAATATTAATTGGGGAATTCCACCAAATGTAATGTTTGCATTGTGTAAAAACAATGGTGATAAGTAGTGTTTAATGCCTCTTAAAGCTACATTACAAAAACTGTTACATGAAATAGTTTGAAAAGTTTGTTGCAACATTGTTATTTATGATAATTTTACATTTAACTTTAAATGTATTTTTAAAACAAATGCAGGGTGAAGAGATATGTGCACGACTCTGAAGGTAAAATAGTACACAAAGAAAACCTATTACCATTATCAGCATTAAATATAAAAACACTTGTAGGTCCTCTGGTCAGTCTAGAAAGCATTACGTGATATTACAGAGATTGTTGGTCCTGATTCTGTCAAGAAGTTCTGTCAAGAACCATTTTACATTCAACCACTCAAAATTACTTTTCAAGCTCAATAGCTGAAAGACATTTTGCATAACTGGTGGGCTTTTCATTTTTAAGTGTTGTTATTGCCATGATAAATTATTGAAAGAGGGTCCCGGTTTGATATGTCCCAACTGTGCTTCATTTTGGCCATTCAATTTTTTATACACAAGCCTACAACCTGCTTTCTGAATTAATCTGCCCTAAGTGCTTTTATTGTTGCATTAGTATATTAGGACTGAATTAGTAAAATAAAAAGAAGCAAAAAAACCTACTATTTCAGCCTTTGCAAACTTTGTTTGAATAAAGAACAGTATTGATGTACAATTGCATCTTCTGTACAAAAAAGACTTGGCACTACTACATTTATATTTATGAATGTAAATTTTGCTTGAATTCTAATTGTTATTAGTGTATTACTGTTTTACTTTAGTATAAGCATTACTACAACCAAATACAATGTTTTCCAGGTGCAGAGAGAAATTTGTCAATTAAAATAAGTCTGGAAAATCACAGTGCCTGAAAAATGAAGCAAGATTTTGGGTTACTTTTTTTTTTTTGTCTTGTTTTTTTTGCTTAATTCAGTAATAGTGTATCTGCTCCAAGTGCTGCAAGGTAAAAAGTGAAATCTGGCAGTGACCCATGTTTCAGAAGTTACCGTTTGTATGTAAAGTCTGCCACATCACCATACCATGAATTAAACTGAAAAAAGATGCTGAGCTGAACAAAATATTGTCAATTTCCCTAAACTGTATTGTAACTTTGTTGTTTGCTTTTGTGTTGGAAAATAAATATATGAAATACATGTTATGAACTGATAAATTGTGTGGTGTGCTGTGTTTATGAACACTATATGGACCATGACACCAACAGGGACTTTCATGACGTTGAGTTCAAATACATAGACTTGAGTTGGAGATGGTCTCCACCTTTGCAGCTATAACAGTTTCTACTCTTCCTGGGAAGTCTTTCCACAAGATTTTAAAATGTGTGCCCCATTAATTCTGTAGAGCATTAATGAGGACAGGCAGTCATGTTAGACAGGAATGCCTGGCTCGCAAGTTCATCCCAAAGGTGTTGGATGGGATTGAGGTCAGGGCTCTGCGGACCAGTCGAGTTCTTCCACACCGAACTCATCCAACCATGTCTTTACGGACCTTGCTTTGTGCACTGGGGAACAGTTATACTGGAATAGACAAGGTTCCTCCCCAAACGGTGTCCACAAAGTTTAAAGCATGGTGTTTTCCCCAAATGTATTGGTGTGCTGAAGCATTAAGATTGTCCTTTACTGGAAGTAAGGGACCTAGCACAACCCCTAGAAAACAGGTGCGTCCCAATACTTTTGTCCACATTGTGTATATCGTCAGTGTGCTCTTCTCTCTTTCAGAGACTTTTATGTTGTTGAAATTCAGTTCCGCTGTGGTATCGTCCCGCCGTCTCCTCTTGCTAACCTTAGCGAATGGAAGGGCTGTAAGTAAATGACCTGGAATAGTAATTTTCCATTGGATTTTAAAGGTTTACGCATAAGATGAAGAAATAATACACCCAGGTGCAGTATTTGTTTTGTAATTTATAATGTTTTCTAGTCTCTCTGTCTCTGTGATGCTAGGTTGAACTGTTAGCCGTGGCTAAATAGCCCAAATATCTGTCTGTAGACTTATAGTTTATGGTTAAAGACACCCTTTGTAGACTAAAATCCTAACTAATTAAAAACATAACGTAAAATAGATTACAATAATAAAATATACAGATTTAACAGGAAACCAGAACTGACACTAGCCAAATTTAGCAGGTATGTTAGCTTTAGCAGATCTCAGAGCTACACTACAACAGATTAACCCTCCAGAGATGTTTATCTCTAGCTAATTTACTGACATACACGGCGGGAGCAGTGAGTGCTAAACGATTTCCAAAGCGTTTCCAACTTTTCCTCTCTTTGCACTTCGCAAAAGAGGTATTTGTTGTTAGCTGTTGAAGAATAGAGGAGTTTGACAAATATTAGCCACAGTTACTCAATAACTGAAGTGTGTCTGTGTTCAGCGAGATGACGTTCCCTACTACTGGTTGTTGTTAAGTAAGTAACCAGAACTTCTCTGCCATCCTGAAAAATGTCAAGTTAGTTGTTAGATGTAAATTATCAGTCGAATGCTTGTTAAGTAACCTTAATACTAGACTACGTTGTTAGCTGTTTAGTGGCGTTTCATAAATCTTAGCCACTGTAGATCAAGTACTGAAGTGTTTGTGTTCATTCAGTTGCTCAACTTTTAGCCAACATTTAGAAACTTTCCCTACTTCTGATTGTTGTTAAGTAAGTAAAAAGAACTTCTCTGCCATCCTGACAAATATTATTAAATGTAAATTATCTATAGAATGCTTGCTAGCTAACATTAAATTGTTATTAATTGATATTGGCCTGTTTTCCAGGTAGCTAGCTTCTTTAAAGTGTAGATGTTCAGTATGTGATTATTAATACACTTGATATTGTGTAACCCTGATTTGTTGGATTGTGATGTTTTCTGAATGTCTGTGTGGGCTGTTCATTATAATGTATTTTAATCACAGTTGATCACAAGTGACTGCAGCCCCACAGGAGGCTCATGACTGCCATCAGCTGCTTGGCATGAACCAGTATCAACAGCAGACCAGCAGATCCAACCTGTACAACACGGTTAAAACTGAGGCCTCCTCAACTCCCTCCCTCAACACCAGCATGGCTAACAGCACTGCTGTCCCAGGAAAGGTGTTAGGCAACCCTGGTCCTGCTGGTAGACTCAGTCCTGAGGGAAGTCAGGTTAGTCTCTGTCTTCTGCTGTAAAATATTTCTTATATAAAGCCTGTTCAGTCATTCAGTCGTGAGTTCGAATCCCAGGACTGCCGGTGTCACCACTGAGGTACCCTTGAGAAAGATACCATCCCCACATGCTTCTTCCTGGTAGCTGTGTCACTGGCTGCCCGCTGCTTCACTTGGTGAATGCAGAGAAAGAATTTCACACTGTTCACACTGTGTGATGTGCTGTTTGTGTGTGAGTGTAAGGGGCCACTTAACTTTACTTAATATATTCCGTATATTCCTATAATTGTCCCAGTCATTCATTGGAGATATAGTCATCAGTCCAGCACATCATCGGTGTTTATACATAGCCCTCAGATTTAGCCACTGCATTTTGTTCTTACACTGAACAGCAGGATTTATCCATCGGTGTGTGCTTGAACTGCAGCATGACTTTTATCTCACAGGTGCTCAGTAAGAAGAAATTGCAAGACCTTGTGAGGGAAATTGACCCCAACGAGCAGCTTGATGAGGACGTAGAGGAGGTAGGTTCTGTTTTGTTCTTCTGCATGCTTCCTAAAATATTCAACCCCTCAAACAACATTTATGTTGAGGTCTCTTTTGTTTCAGTATATTTTCAAAGCCAAAACAGGTTATTTGTGTATCAACATTAAAAAGATTTAAAAATTACATGCTGTTTAAGTATTCAGATCCCTTTGCTTTGGAAGCTTCCGGTTTACACAAATGACAAATGAATCATAACACAAAGGTGGGGCTTCCTTAACCAATGATAAAGTAAGGATACAAGCTTTGTAAGGGCCATCATCTTTGTTGGAAAGGAGCATTCTGCTGATATGAGAACCCTAATCATTGAAATGGCTACAAAAAATATCGAAGAGTTTTAATGTCTCGTGAAGAACTGTTGAATCCACCAAGTGGCACCCATACCCTTACAAGAACAGGCTGTCCTTCAAAACTAAGCATCAGAGCAAGACATTGACTGGTGAAAGAGGCTACTGAAAATTCAACTGTCACTATTATGGTCAGTTGAGACCAAAATAGAACTTTTTGGACTAACCTCAAAGGGGTATGTGTGACGTCAAACTAACACTGCCCATGTCTTAAGAAACACCTTACCTACCACTGGGAGTCTTGTTGGGCTTGAAGGGAAAATGGATGGGCACAAATGCCACAAAATATTGCAGGAGAACTTGTTCCAGTCTGCTATAAATTTACGACTTGTTCGATTCATCGTTCAACATGACAGAGACCCTAAGCTTTAGGTCAAAGCGGCACTGGAATTGCTTAAAAACAGAAAGGTGAACATGGACTTGGCCCAAAGCCCTGACTTTAACTTTATTGAGAATACTTTTTTAAGCCACTGCTTTTCTCTGCCACTGCTATAAGCGTATATAGACATGTGGACCCAGCCATCGATACATTTTTCTGATACTGTGTAGATGTTCCACAGAAACTTTTTTACACTATTTTTAAACTATAAAAATACAAAATGCTGAAGTATTTTAATACAAAATTTGAAGCTGTTTGCATCAACTCACAAATACAAATGACAGCTCTATTTTGTATTTATTATAGGTATTTTAAATAAAAGTATCACAAATACTGTCCATAGTACTGTGTGATATGGGCAACCGTTTATATCATGGTATAATTAAGATTTCTAAAGGCTTCAGTATATCATGGTTTTAGTGACTTTGTTCCCCAAACAGAGCACTGTCAGAAAACAGTAAGCCTATTTTTTGTAGGTTAACAGTGGCTTATTAGACTACAGATGACTCTATATAATACCTGAATTATATATTAGTTTTCAATATTTCTGTGTATTTTTTAAATATTTTTATTGTGCAAAATAGCAAAAAATGAACTATCAATAGATTAATGGGTCTTTGATATCACTGCTTTCTTTCTAAAATATTTTGATTGTATCATATTAACATAGTTTATGAACACTTACCATTAAATTCAAAATAATACTTTAAAATTGTGTAAAGTGCAGTTTTCAACCAGAAAACTTTTTCAACCAGAAATTTTTTTCAGCATTATCCTTAAAATCCAACTTGAGTCTGAAAAGGCAAAACTGTTCTTTAAAGACAAAGCAAAGTATAATATAAGGCAAATGTACTTTACAGAATCATTTTTGGATTGTTACAAGTTTAGGCAGTAGTTGTAGGTAGGCCGTTTCCTATTTCAGTATGACTGTTCCTCTGTGCGTAAACAAGGTCTACGAATGTATGATCTAATGAGTTTGGTGTTGAGGACCTTCATTGATCTGCACAGAGCCCCGACCTCAACCCAGCTGAACATCTTTGGGATTAATTGAATGTTGTGAGTGAGGCGGCACTTTATTTTACTTTATTTGTCCAGCATGTTCACCAGTTGTTTTGGCTGAATGGACACAAATTCCCATAGAAAAACTCTGATAAAGCTGAGAAAGTACACAAACATTCTACAGAAGGACAGATAAACTTGGACACACATTTCTAGATGTTGTCAGTTCTTTCTAAATGTAAAGAAGTTTAGTATATTACACTTGTCATTTCAGTTAGTGCAATATCAGTAGTTAATTTGTTATAGAACTAATAAATAAATGTGAAACAATCAAACATTCTTCCAGTGAGGACGTGATAAACATTTTTATTATAGAAATTTAGTATAAAACTGATTGAACTGAGCTTTTGGTAGACTTCCCACAAAGTCAGTGATCTTCAAAGAGGGTGCAATATTTGAACATCCAGTGATGCTTGTGAATGAAACTGAAACATCAAAGTAATTTATGGTCCATATTAATTGTACTGCACAGGTTTTGACACCTGGTGTTGTACATGTTACTGCATGATCGTAATGCGAAATAAATCGTTAGTATTGGGGACTCTAGAGGTGTAAAATATGAGTGTGAGTTTATTTATTTATTTTTTTTGTCAGATGTTGCTTCAGGTTGCTGATGATTTCATAGAGAGTGTGGTAACCGCTGCCTGCCAGCTTGCCCGGCACAGAAAGTCTAACACGCTGGAAGTAAAGGATGTGCAGTTGCATCTTGGTAAGTGCCTTGTTAGATAGTCATTTATATTGTGAATCTAGATCCTGTAAATGGGAATGTATAGATCCTATAATAGGTATTGTAGTGTGTAGAACATTTGTTTATAAAATATCTTTCAAGACAAACAGTGCGGAATAGTGTTTTAATTGAGACTCATATATACGTACTATCTCGTCACTGCCTTGTCTGTGTATTTAAAGTAAGTTAATGTACTATACACTCCACATATTATTTAGAGATCACCGCTACCAGCTCACTGATGTGTTATTCTGTGACATGTTTCTATTTAAATTGTACATATTGAAAAATTTTGTGCTTCATTGTGTCGTGTGACTCCACAGAGCGCCAGTGGAACATGTGGATCCCTGGATTTGGTTCGGATGAAATTCGACCGTACAAGAAGGCGTGTACTACAGAAGCGCACAAACAGGTCAGTATTCATGTTCTTAGACTAAAAAGAAAACACAGAACAGACATACATTAAAAAGCAAGGTTTTTTTTTTTTTTTTTTGCTAAATAATGGTCTTTGTTATTTCAGCGAATGGCACTGATCCGAAAGACGACCAAAAAGTAGCAAGATCAAGAAGACCAAGAAATATTTCACTAAATTTTGCTTTTTGGTTCTGAGGAGAACATGCAACTTTTAAAGGTGTTGCAGTTGTGGGGTAGCAGGCCTCCATATCAAGCAGATAGAGGCACTATTGTCAGACAGGTGCTTCTGATTTTTTACTTTTACAAACTTGCCCAAACTGTTGCTTTGACGCTGTTATTTGGCTGTTGTTAGTATGCTTTGTGCTTCCTGTGATTACAATAAGCTGTGCTATTATAGGCCTAAATACTACAACTGAATATCTTAGATGTTGCATGAAATACATAAAAACGGATCACTGGTTGTGGGCATTTTTACGCTTTTTCAGCGACCGCTTTGAAAATATGTATAAATTATATATAACTGCATATTTATCATTACAGCCCCTTCTTTTTCCTTCCTTTAGAATTGCTTTGATCTTTTCCTGGAAGATTTTTCATGCAGATTAGTTTGTGATCTATGGGTGTAAATATCCTGTAATGGTGAATAGTATTGGTAATGGCATTATGCTTGCTGGTTTTTTTTTTTTTAAATAAAGACACATAGTGCCACTTTTCCAGAGGTCATCATTTTGACATAGTAAAGGTAGATATTTGTGTGGCACACAACATGAAGTACTGTACAGTGTCACTGTTTTCTTTTTATCTACAACATTTTGAATTATCTGTGAAATCTGAATTTAATTTTCCACATGTAATAACACTCACATCTTGCTGTGCACTAAACTATTTAGGTGCTGTTGTTTAACTGGAGATTTTTTCAGCTGTAACTTAATTGTGCATGCAACAAAATTTTTCAGAAATTTAAAGCAGTGGTTTTGGCAAAATAAATATTAAGATGCTGAAGCCATTATTGATTTCTTTTTCATGGCTTGAGGCAAATCTTTTTTGGCAGTGTCAGTCCTGTCATTCAGTGTAACTAATGCCCCGCTAACAGACTGAGATTATTACGGGACACATCTTTCTTTACTTCACTAGCGTTTTTTTCCCCAGTTGACTCCTGGTTTTCATTATTACATATTAGTATTACTGAATCCCAGGTTAAATATATTATGAGTGCAAGTTTGTGCTTGTATTTCAGAGGGTGTCCAAAACAGACAGTATCCATACCATCACATCACATTTTTTGTTCCCTTTTCCAATTGTGTGTGTTGTGATGCTGAATAGAGACTTTTCTTTTGAAACTGTATTGTATGGTTCAGTGAGGACTTTCATATGTGCAGTACTTTTGCTAGTACTTGATAAATATTCATCATTTGCAGCTCCACCCATACTACTAAAAGTTGTACACACCTGACATGTTTACATGATAAAACTGCCAACTGGCAAAGGTGGTCACACACAAAGATTGGTTTGTACTACTGCAGTGTTTTGTAGTGCTTAGTTCTAATTTAGGCTTTATCTTCAACAGTACTGTGGACTTAATGTAGCGCAATTACTGGAATACTGACACAAGCCTTACTTAAATCACGTCTGTTAAACGTGCTAAGTGGTTTCACTCTGCTGTGGGGTTGGCTTGGGATTGTTTTGTAAGGTTTGGAGGAAATTTTCATGTGTTTTTGGCCAAGTATCATTGTTCTTTATAAAAAACTTGTTTTTTCATAAATAAAAGGACTTGGATATCTAACAGTTTTGTGTGTATGTCAGAACTACCAAATAGCATTCTATTGTTAATAAATCAACTGACGTACATTGGGAATGTTTGATATTCTACTACTATTGATATTTGATAGTTCTAGAATAGAGAACAAACCCAGGACAAACATAAAGGGCACTGTTTCCAAGTCAGATACTTAAAAAGCAGTCTTTATCGTTGTCTCACTGCCATATTATTTGGGTAGCATCTTGCCCCCTATGACAGTTGTACATTATGTGGGAAACTAACAAATCTTGTGATCAAAGTGAATATCCAAAACCCTAGAGCAGCAGCCCCCAACCTTTATTTGCGCCACGGACCAGTTTTATGTAAAACAATATTTTCACGGACAGGTATGGATACAACTAAAAACAAAGTGTGTTTGTTTTTTACTCATTTTAGCTAGCTTGTGGGCTAAATATTTGATGTACTGTATCATGTGACCGAAATGAGCATTTTTTCAAAATAAAATATCTTTCAGACTCAGATAATAAAATATTTTTATTCTGTCTTTCTGTCCGGCCACGTACCAAATGACTCACGGACCGATACCGGTCCGCAGCCCAGTTGTTGGGGACCTCTCCCCTAGAGCATTGATGAAATGTTTCTTTTTTTTTCCTGTATGGGGTGTCTTGACATCAGGACCACCAAATCAAGGAGACTGGTGACCTTGACACCACCTCTTATATTCTCCTTCTAGAAATGGTTGAGATCAGCAGTGCTGCTTTGACACTGGCCTTGTGCTTTGGCGTGGTGGTGCTGGTGCCCATGCCGGAATCTTATTTACTGAAACACTTGTTTTACATCAGTATCGTTTCATGAGTCACTGGGAAGCAGCTAGCAGTCACAGCGTTTGCTCTGTGTGTCAGTCTCGCCGCTCTCCAGTTTGGTGGTTTTCTTCTGGCTGTGTGGAGCTGAGCTCTTCACTCCATCCCAGCCCTCCCTCATCTGCACCTCTCCTGCCAGAAGCCCCTGGTACACACGGCGGCTCAGCAGCTCGAAGGGCTCATGGATGTTGTGGCCTGTTTTGGCGGACGCCTCTACGTAGGGCGCCCCGAGCTGCGAGGCCAATTTCTCGGCTTCCTCCCGGGTCACCACACGCTCCCCGTCCGCCTCGCGGTCGCTCTTGTGGCCCACGAGCACGAAGAGCACGGCCTGAGGCCGCACGTGCTCACACACCTCCGCGTGCCACTCCCGCACGCGCTCAAACGACGCACGGTTCCCCAGGTCAAAGACCAGCAGGGCGCCCACTGAGTTTCGGTAGTAGGAGCGAGTCACTGACCTGAGAGAAACGCACACACACACACACAGGTGTAAGCAGAGGAGCCAAAGTCGTATTAACCTGACAGGCTTTAAGGGCTGCAGTCTTGTATCCATGCCAAGCTGCACGAACATGACTGAGTTAAATGATAGTGTTACCAACTGGAAAATGTTCCAAAGATAGAAATGCTTCTAATGTGCTAGTTACATTGTGCAGTTCAGTACTGTGCAAAAAACACCTATCCAAATTGTTGAAAGCCATTTTTCTCAGTGTGAGATCATGTGTCTTTCTGCTAGGAAAGTTAACATTAGAATAAAAACAAACAATAAAATAGTATAGATTTGTTTTGTCTGTAAAAAAAAAAGTTCATATTGTGTGAGGTGGTAAAAAGAACACAGGTTCGGTTCCAGATTTCTCCTTGATGCCTCCAGCCTTGTCTGGATTTGTGGAATTCCATCCATGGCTCCTATTTCATTTTAATGAAGTACTGATAGGGTCAAACCAGGTTTCTGATGGAAACTACAAGTAATACTGGACTTCCAAAGGGAACACTCTGATATATTTTACATAAAATCATGATATTCAGTGTATAATGTTATTTGTATTTATTCTTTTTAGTTTTAGTTTGTATATTTAGCAATAAAAACACGGACTGCTCATCCAAACGTTTTTTAAATATTAATTTCTCAGGTGCCTAAGACTTTTGCACTGTACTGTATGAATGGCTACTGGAATTCTGAAAAGTGAGTAACTAATTGGGTAACTGAATTCAGACCTCTGATTGGCCAGTTTCAGTTTTGCAGACTGACATTCCAGTCTGATGATAAATCCTGGATCTGATCAGCCACTTGAATCCTGCACCCTTTCATCCGTTAAACGTTTCCTCTAGAGAGGGAATCCTGCTTGAGCTGGCTACACTGTAAAAAAAAAAATCAAGTTGGTTAAACTTAGAAACGAAAGTTCACCAGCTGCCTTAAAAGTGTGAGTAATCTCAACTTGAGAATAAACTTTGATTCAACTCAAAAAGTTAAGACATACAAGTTGTATAACTTATTACTGTGTGTACTGTGTGTAACATAACTAATAATGTTATGTTATTATTTCAAGAATACTTACTTTACCATGCCAGACCTACATGTACAGTATTTCCATGTTACTTCAGTTTACAACCTGAAGTTAACTTCAAATATGTCCATACCAACTGTTACTTCAAGTTATCTGGGTTAGCGTTTTTAAGTTGTTTGTACTTATTCTGCATCTTAAAATATCTGAATGAATTTTTTTTCTTTTTTAGGTACTATTTTTTTTAGGTACTCAAAAATGTAAAGAATTAAACACTACAGAGAATTATGGCAAGTTGGCATGGAATGAATTTACAAATGTGAAAAAGTTCCAAAGTAGAAAACGACATTCTTTGAACAATACATTAACTTGTTAAATATTTTATTTAACAACTGTAAAATACAAATGATGTTTGTATATTTCATACACAAACTGCAACTTTGACCAACATGAGACCTTCTTTAGGCCTTTAGGGAAGCAGATATCACAATGTTAACTGTTTTTCACAACTTATAGTTTTTCACAACTTTAAGTTTAACTTTCTGACTTTCTGAAAAACTGTAAACAAGAGTTCAAAATCCAGAACTTGACAAGACAGGTGGAGTTATAGAGCAGAAATAGTTTCAAACAACTTAATGAGGCTATCATTTTTTACAGTGAATGGTGTGTAAATAAGTAGGAATCTGGGTAGAAAAGTCCATTATCCTTCTCTCACCCTGTCGTCATGCTACAGTGAAAAGGCCAAGGCAAAACTGCTGCTGAGCACACACTTGTTCACAAGACCGTACTTCCTTTTTATTTGATTACAGAGATACAGTTTATAGACTGGCTTGCAAAGGGACACTTCAAAACCTTGACACAAACTACCATTCTGCTGTTCAAAACACACCGTTGCCTCCAATAGTGGCCCATTGTCATTGCAGCCTTTGGTTTATGCTTATTTATAAATCAGTTCTTGCAGCCTTGCAGCCTATATCCATAGCCAAGTACAACACGCGCTCTTCCCTGCACATCAGGAGTAAGGGCCTCTAAACCCAGCACATCCTTTGGTCTGCTGTCATTACAGTCTGCTGCTGCTATGAATTTACAACTAAACATTACATCTCCACTTTTAAGATATTTTTAATTGTAAGTGTTTAACTTGTAAACAGTTTACTTCTGTTTGATTAATATTCATTGGTTTTGTTCTTCTCCTATTTCCCTTTCAAACCCTTCCTCTACAAGTGTTTTGTGACATTGTCAGGTTGTCATTATTATAGGCTACTTGTTAGTTGTATCTGGTGCTCTGGTTGGTTATCTGAATTTTGCAATCTGATTTACCATTTGAATTGTTCTCTTCTCTCGCTCCATTGTAAATTTGCAATTTCTTTCCAAACTGTAGTTGACGTAATCCTGTAACTGTGCTGTTATTCTTGTGTATAAACAATTCCCAAAAAAAAAATACAAGGACAATTACTAACCAAGTGAGATTCTACTGTTTTAATGGCAGCAGTTGGGAAATTCTGGAATGAATCCCCTTATGTACATGTATTTATTTGTCATATTCTGTTTCTAACAGTAGTAGAGGCATTTGGAGTCTAGCCCAAAACTCTTGTTGTTACAGCAGTGGTGTACGTGGACCTAGACCTCGGACTGCATTGTTTTTATTATTTTGATTTTGAATTTGCAGTGCTGTGGACTGGAGTATACCAACCCTTTATTACAATAGTACAGTATATACAGTTTATTACAATAGTACAGTATATTATATGTACTATATACAGTATATAAATGTACTGTAATATTAGCCCAGACTTTAAAATATTACATTTTTTAAAAATCCTTTATCATTTTATATTGTATTAGAACATGTAAGACCAACACTTAGATGACATTAGACTTACACTCTTAAAATAAAGATGTCAATAAAGGGTTATTTAGACCAAAGCCATAGAATAACCACTTTTAGTGCCCTAAAATTTCTTTAAAGGGATAACTCTATAAAGAACAATTTCTTTAAATGAATGTGTGAGAGTGAAGAAACTTTACAAAGATTAAAGAACCTCCATCTAATGATGAGGCTGATATGGTAATCTACTCATGTCAGAAATAACACGGTGTAATAAAATTACCGATCGTCTGTAATAAAATTACAGATCAGTGGACTAACAGTTCACCCTTCCAGAAGGTGAATATGGATTAATATATTTTACTAAAGCATATGTATTAGCATGAGGTGAGTAAAAGTGGCCTAAAATCTTGCCTACGGTGACAGGAACAAGACTTTTTGCTCATAATCTCAAAGGCTTTGCAAATTTGTTGTGAAAAGGAGTGAAATCCTTTCTTTAGTAATAAGCTGTTGCTGTACTTTGTCATTCTTGCATTCTTGCAGCTGACAATATCACTGGCTCTGAACCATTAACAGGACAGAACACGTTTTTTTACTGTTGCATCATATGACTGAAGTTAATTGTACCCATAACTACTTTCTGCAATCCTTCCAGTGGATATTCCACCTATGTCATGGAAATGGACTCCGCAGATATTTCTAGAAGATTCATCAAATATATATATTGTAATTCAATCATAAATAATATTGATCAAATTGAACTGAACATATTGTAAAACATTTAATGAACAAGTTCAAATTCAAGGCTAAACTGAGGAACCTCCAAACCTGCATTCTATGGCTACTGTGAAAATGTGAACATAGGACATTAGTCATTTCTCAGCATTCTGCCCATGTGAGGGGATTCAGTGTTTGTGTTCTAATCACTACATATTTGCACACATGCCCTGCATAGATTTGGTTTAGATTTTGCATCATTCTTGTTCAACATGTAAAAAAGTGTTCCTCGTTGATGTCTAGGTTGCATTAACATTACTATTCTTTTTCCATCATGTTAAAGATCAGAGTGGCTGATGTTTTTAACACGTATCCCAGCACTTATCAGCTGATCTTTACTGCTTGAAAGGGGGAGGGGGGGTCCTGGCAGTTATTTGCGGAACATTTTCTTTTATTGTGGATTAAACTTTGAGACAAAATCAGATTATTAGCTCTGATTCAGGGAAAGGAATTTCTGATGAGAACGGTTAAAAGTTCAGAGACTCATTTTAACACAGACAAATGGTATACTTCCTGAAAAAAATTTCACATCACTATTAGTTTCATATATATTCGTAGCTTGTACAGGAGTTTTTATGGAAAGAAAAAACTTGGGTCATTTGAATAGCTGCTTACATGGATCTATGCAAATGTAGCCAGGTGTAGTTACTGTACTACTAGTATGCAGGTTGATATACAGCCTTTCAGACCTTTCCTCCCCACCCATCTGATGAACAACTCTGCAGCCCAGAGCGTTTATAGTGTGGCGAAACAAGTATTCAGACACACTGACATTTTTTAAGAATAGACTTTCAATGCATACATGACTTTCACTGCGTACAACAGAAATGTATGTTTGAAAAATGGAGTAATAGGAATAAAGGTATTTACATATATTATACACATTTAAGGTAATATACATATATAACAAAAAAGGCACTGGCCTTCAGATACAAACCATCTCATAGGTCAGATGTTTTACCTGAATCTTTCTTGGCCAGCTGTGTCCCAGAACTGCAGCTTGATTCTCACTCCGGGCTCCACCTCCAGGAAGTGCACGTAGAAGTCCACTCCGACTGTCTGGTTGATACACTCCAAGAACTGGTCCTCTGTGTAGCGTTTAAGCATGGACGACTTGCCCACTGTAGAGTCACCCAGCATGATGATGCGGAACTGGTACTGCCACAGTGTCAGGTCCATGACTGCTGTAGGCCAGGGCAGGCCTATGAACTCTCCACCTGGTCCCTCACCACTCTTACTGGTGGTTCAGAAGAAAGCAGGCTTTCTGACAGGGTTCTAATGAAAGCCTTAGTAAAGCACATCCTCAGTCATAACAGACTAAGAACTGAATCCATAGATCTGGTGTTCCTCAGAGCCTGCTAAAGTTTGTAGAACAGTCTCACACACACCAGCTGCACTCTTGAAGGGGCGGAACCTGCCTGTGTTGATCTGCTATTTCATCTTTGCCTGCTCATACTCGTTACAGGGAGTGGTTTGAGAGAGCAGGTTTTTTTCCCCTTTTTTTTTTCACCAGAGGGAAGGACCGACCAATTTCATATCAGGACAAGTCCAGTATTTCCTGTTAAGACCAGCTCATTGCTTATCGCATGACTCATGGACTAAAAAAAGTTCAACCTCCCCTTTAAAAAAAAGGTGATTAAATATAGAGCAATAACAAATAGGAAGCTTAAATGGTTCTTCTCCATTATTAATTGCATGTTTCCTTAAAGAACCCTTTAAAATGGTTCTGTATGCCACCAAAATTTTGTTGCAGTTTTATTGGTGCTATATAGAATGCTTTTCTGCTAAAAGTAAAGCTCTAAAACAGCGATAAAACCATTAGGTCATGCTGCCTGCTGACTGAACATTGGTGGTCGCTGCTAAACTGCTGAGTTTAGTTGCTAGATTCACGTCCATTTGTGCTCAGTTTAGTCAATCCAAACAGGAGGTGAGCTCACTCCCTTAGGACACAGACAGGACAACTTGGAGGGGCGCAGGATAAACTTAACTCTGCAGCTACAGCCGTGCATTGTTTCCTTTTGTTTACATTGATTCTGCGATACAACAGAACGGGACTGCTTGTTGTAGAACCACAGTTTCTCTTTGTTCATACTTATCCTCATAAACCTTTGACACACTCATGGGTGCAGGAAAGGCACATGCACATTGTGCTGGCTCTTGTTAATGTAATACCTTGCACCAGCAAAGCAACAGCAAAAAAAGAAGTTTACCCAGAGGGAAAAAGAGAGAAGTTCCTGTCCCTGAGTGAACGCAGAGCTCTGACAGAGTTATGGTTGAAAGCTCAGACTGATTTACGATGGCTCCTCACTCTCTTCCACAATGTTAATCTTTTATGACCCCATGCCCAGGAATTCCAGTGCACTGAAAAAAAAATAATAATAACCTCATGTTACCTACTCCCTACCCCCAAAATCTCATATATAAACACTTCATTCATATAGTATTTTACTCTTTCAAAATCTGTCATAAGGATCAAGACCTTATAAACCAGAATTTAAAAACGACTCATATCATGAAAAATCTGATCATTTTGTTGGGATTTCAAACAAACATACGAAGTCCTGCAGGCTAATCTGCCCTCACAAAGTAACAAGAATTGAAATGATTTCACGGGAAAGTGGGCAGCCTATTTGAAAGCAAACACTCAAGGACTCTCCAAACTGTTCCACGAACAAGAGGGACAAATAAGGACAGGTTTTGGCTTGGTAAACGCTGCCTAGGAGGCCATTCCAAGTAGCAGACAGACTAAAAAGGGGTTTCAGCCATCTGCAAGGACTCCAGGCTCTCAGGCTTACACTGTGCACAGTAAATATTGGACATCATCGTGAGAAATCCACTAATCTGGCCCCTAAAAAGGTGACACAAAGAAAGCCATTACTCAAGGTTTACACAGAATCATCTTTTCACCAGAAGAATCACCAAACCAGTCTGTTTCACACTGGAGTCTAGATGTGGCGAAGACTAACCGAAGAGTTTCAGGGTAAGAAATGGGATGGAAAACAGAATTTGAAATATTTTCTTGTTAGTAAACTTGGTAGTAAACTTAAACAGTATAGATGATGTAACACCCACTAGTTAATAGAACTGAAAAATCTTTAGATCAATCTTATGTGAGGGACTATGTGTGAGAAAATATGTTGGGGGAGTCAGTGTTTAGGTGTGTTTGGCATGAAATCTACTTATGTTACAGAAAGATGCAGTTTTCATAGTGTTAGAGATCACACAGTCTGCACACAGTATCTAAGAGTGCTGACCTAAGATCAGTTTTTTCTCACAAACCCTAACACATGCAGTTACTTTTGTTTTCAAGAACATGCTACCTTTACAACAGCCACCAGGTGGAGTTAAATATCTTCTTTTCATCTGTTCTAAATATACTGAATACTGTGGATTCCTTTCTTGTTAAATAATTTCACAGGTGATAATATATTTATACCCCTCAAAAAAACAGAACACCTTTGTATGCAAAATCTACAGACTACATATCTTCTAATTAGACACCTCTTCTAATTAGTGAATTATCCTGACATGACTGCACACACAGCTTGTATAATCTTCATAATATAGTACTGCAATGGAATGAGATGGTCAGGAGCAGCAGGAGATGAGCCTAAGGTCACCATGCCCAGTGGCAGAGGGGTTTTCAAGCCCCCCAACATTGTCTCACAACACAAAGAAACTGCATTCTCTGGAGTGATGGAGCTCATCCATTACTTTTGGGATGAGTTGGAGTTCCGTCTCTGATCAGAACAGATCTTCTAACACCGATACCTGACCTCATTACTGCTCTTGTGACTGAATGCAGTGACATCCCCACAGCTAAGTTCAAACATCCAGTGTAAAGTCTTCCCAGAGGTGTAAAAGCTGCAGCAAAGGAGGACAAATTCCTTATCAATACTCTGATTTCAGCAGGACCATTGGATCAGCTGATGTCTGCAGACTTATAGTTTATAT
>JBBPCX010116440.1:0-20584 GCA_037974365.1 Hydrocynus forskahlii
CGCAGTTAGTTTAAGACGCTCTCCGCGGGTACGGCAGGCCAGATGAACATCCCCAGGCATGATGGCGACTCTCCCGGCGTGGATGGCACACAGGCCGGCACCCTCGAACAGACCCAAGCAAGCGTCGCCAAACAGACCCACCAAGTAAGCATTGCTAGCCTCCTGCAGGGCCATGATGGCGGAGCTCCGGAAGCGGAGGTTGGTCGGTCCCGAAGTCTGGAGCGATCTCACGCACCAAGCGCTGGAAGGACAGCTTGCAGATCAGCAGCTCTGTGGATTTTGGTAACAATTTTTGGATCTCTCTCAGAGCCACGGCGCCGGGCCTATAACGATAGGCTCTCTTCACGCCACCAGTGGCTGGAGTGCTCTTGCGAGCAGCCTCCGTGGCCACAGCTGCTCCCCGGGCGCCTCACCACCGGTGGATCTGCGGGCGGTCTGCATCGTTCCCGCCATGGTAGCCACAACAAAAACAGTGAAAATAATAGAAAAACATATAGGCTAAACAATACTATGCATTAATCAGGTGAATATTTACAGTAAATCATATATTATTTAAAAATGGCAAATAAAAACATGCTAGACGGAGCGGCGTCAGTCTCGCCAGTGTCCCCGTAACCTATACAGCTCTCCAGCCTACCTCTCTCCTTATCCCACTGTCTCACCTGCTAGAACCCTCTCTCCTCCTGCCAATGATGACATTGACAGCTATGCACTGTCCATCACCATCACTAAGGACTAAGTGATGCAATTGTTGTCAAATGTTATTACTAAGTAAGTGTAACGATGCAGGACTGAAGCAGACAGCAGATTGTGTTTTTTTGGAAAAGGATCCAAGTGTAGCAGTTGAGAGAACACCAGGAGTTGACTGCATGTGGTGGAATAAAGGCCTGCAGCAAAAGGGAAACAAATCCATGATGAAAAGGTGTAGGAAAAGAGAAAGCCAAAAACGAAGCTTGAACCCACTCCACTGGGACTGTGAGGCAAAAGAGTTGCTGCTGAGCCTCCAAGCCAGAATATGGGTGATGGCTCAGGAGGGCCTCGTTTAGGAAGGGGTTTGCCTAAAAAAGGACAGAAGTGGAGAGAGATATATATAAGAGAAGATGTACGTATGTGTGCCTAACTGAAAATGTGCTGAATGTATTTTGGGCTAAAGGGGTACTCTAAAGGAGCACTAAAAATGGGTGCCTGAACTCTAAAAACTTTGGAAGAGCTTGGGGGCTCCACATTTTTGGGTGTTGGGTGGTCGAACTGGAACGTCAGAGCTAAAATGGTGCTCACAATGGCTTTGCATATGCCTTATTCACCTACATCACTGTCTTAAACCAAAACATGGCTGAGGACAGAAGTAATGTTGGAGCACTGGATACTGTCAGTGCTACCTCACTTCTGCGTTCCCAAATGCACCTCTACCAAATGAAAAGAAATTTTACAGAGGTAAAGACTAGCCTGGCTAGCTAATGTCCTGCCTGTGGCTCTTAAAAAAAAGATGGAAAATAAAGAAAAAAAATAAATTACAGATCTATATGGACACAAAGGTATGTTCAAATCACTACGTAAGAGTCTTTCTTGGAGACCCTAGTTAGCATGTGAAAGCTGAAGAAGGGTGCTGCATAAACATTGTTTGCACTGTGAGGCCGGCAAGGAGGGCTATTTTCATAGGAACCACACAGTATTTTCTGTGCAGTTTACTTCCTAAATCACAATATGTATTTTTTGACTGATTTTCATGTTTCTAATTTTCTGTGCATTTCCGCCACGCCCTGAACTTCCCCTGATCCTGAAGGAGCAACTTGAGAAAGCCTACGAGGCCTTCAATGATCAAGCAGAATCAATAAAACAGCTCAACAAAACTAGTTTCTCCTACAATAAACATCATATATTACACAGGCTTCCCAGACTACAACACTCAAATTAGTGTTTAGGACTGAGAGCCTACTGTAGTTTCATAGGTTGCCATGTTTACTATATTGACAGTACACAGTGAAACAAAGCCCTGTTCCTCCCTGATCATGTAGATGGTGGCTCTGTGTTTGCGCTCCCTTTTTTCTATCTTTGCTGGTGCTGCCAATGAGAGAGATGGATGGAGCAATGGCTGGTTTGCTAACTTGGCTCTGACTGGTCTCCTTGGGGCTGCTCCTCCTTCCTGTGAAGTCCATCTGCCAGACGAGTGGTGTTGTGTCGAAAGACATGACAAGACATTATAGGGAACCTGAACGTTAGCTAGTCATTCGTCTGTGGTTGTCAGAGGTTACTAAAAATAATGTTAAAGAGGTGTGTAAACTGGAATGTCCATGTGGTGGTCTAAAAACAATGCTAGCTAACTTGTATCAGCACATAGGTTCCACTTTATTAAGACCTTGTGTTGCATCCCAGGTAGTATAACCCTGGGTAACCACCTGGGGAAAGCATTCTCTCTACCTCGCCAGTGCTCTCCTTTCTATTGTTTTTCCTTCTGACTGCTTCAGCTGCCAGCCAGCTGCTTCCACTTTCTGCCTCTGGTACTGGAGAGCTTATATACCCCTTTCCACTTAGGCACATATTACCTAATCATTCTGGCCTTTTTGTTAATCTCGTCATGTTTTTGCTTAGTGACCCTTTTCTTGTGTGCCCTTTTTCCTTCTTTCTAAGTCCTGCCTTTCTGCTCTTTTATTTTTCCTCTTTTTATTTATTTTTTTAGTTTTGGTACATAAATCGTTCCTGTGTTCACTTCCTCTTAAGTCATCCCTGGTGGTTTTATAACTTAATTAACAAACTTTTTAAACGGCTTGTGAAAATGGCATCTGAGGTGTAATGCTGAGACTGCGTCATTATAAATGAAATGACTGCGGATCAGAATGTTGATGCCTTATATCTTACAGAAACTTGGATTTGTTGCATTAAATAAGGCCACTCCTTAGGCTATAGCTATGTACACAACCCTTGATTAAGTGATAGAGGGTGAGTTCTTAGGAGAATGGTTCCCTAGCAAACCTAGCAGTGCATTGTAATAAAGTAAAAACTGTTGGAAATGTTTCTATTCATTTTGATAAAGAACATAATCCACTGAAATGTGCAGTGCATGCCAAGAAGGGGTGCCTCATATCCTGTGATATGATTTGCCCGGACAGAATTAATTTTCTTTACCTGAGGTAAATGCTAGATCTGAGATTGGGAATGGTAATGTTAATTGTTTTGTTATGTTTCCTGTAGTTTTCCCAATGTGTATTACTATGATGAGGTGAAAAAGGGAAGGGATGACTCTGGAAATGAGGAATGAACATGTGAAGGCTCAGAAAGCTGATCACGTCTTGTGAGGGCTATAGATAAGAGGGAGATTTTTATATAGCTGTGACTTATTTGTTGTGATGACAGACTGCTTGTGTGGAAGTGGACACCATTCAGGGTCAGACTGACCATCTGGCATATCGGGCATTTTCCCGGTGGGCTGATGTGCTATTTGGGCCGACCGTTTATTTACTTATTTATTTATTTATTTATTGGGCTGACTGGCCCATAAGACTCGTAGATCGGCGGCCCAAGTTACACTGGGCTGGCTCAACCAACTTTTTAAGCACCACCCTCCTTTTGTCAGCACAGGAGTCCTGACCACCGGCCCATGAAACACTCATCTGCGGCCCATTGGTTCTTTTCTTTACTGACACAGGGCTGGCACAATTATATCTTTAAGCACCTCCCCCTTTTGGCTGATGATGCTGGTGGTGGTGGCAGTGAACCTGCGGTAAGCTGGACTGCGTTCAGAACATTAATAAGTAAAGGACACTCTTTAACTACCCTTGGTAAATCTGTGCCATACAAGAGAGCAACCCGAACTCACGACATTTCGTGCAGCCATCACAACATAAAATCTATTCAAAAACGTGCTGTGAGGCCTTTTTTGTGCTAGGACAATGCTTCTTTTTTTCGATCTAGGACAACACTATCTATTTAATGTGCAGTGCATTACACCACCAGTATCAGCGCTAACTGGTGACTGATAGGGTCAGGGTTAAGGTTTGGGTTAGGGTTAGGGTTTGTGTGGTGGCCTAGGGTGAAAAGACCCCAACCGTCTATAAGGGAATTTTGGGTTTTTTTGAAGATAAGTTTGATTTGCACCCTTTAGGATCTCTGGGTCGCACAAGCAAATGGACGGACATGTACACAGGTAAATCTTTTTCTTCACAGGTTTATTTCTGTACCTCACAGCAGATTGTGTACACTGTACGGTTTAGGGTCCACTAATATAACCTCCTCCCCTGGTTCACCCGTGAATAGCCACAGCACACCCAATCAGAACCACTGCAATATAAACCAGGGCACAGCCAAGTATAATAAATGTCACAGCAAACCCAGCACCCCTCCCCTCCCCCCCACACAGGGGGAAAGGGTTAAAGGAGTTGGGAAGGGGCGCACTAACACACGCAAACACAACCTACGATTACTGACAAGAAGAAAAAAGAAAAACAAATCAAACTTAACTGCTGGGCTTCCACTCTCCACCGTGAGGCCCCAAAAAAACAAAAATAACAAATAACAAAAACCCAGGCAGTGCCCGATTTACTGTGCTTGTCCCTCCCTAGTGCTTGCTCGCTCGCCGCCCGTGTCTCCTTCCAATCGCAGCCTGGAAAATCCGCTCGTCGTCCTCCGGCTCTCGCGTCCTCAAACCTGCCAGTACAAGCTTGAGACCTCAGACTTTTCTTCCCCCAACCCGTGCAGGGGGTCTGGGTATTGTTTCCTCCTTACTGCCGCTCCGCTCCTCCCTCCGTTGGCGTGCTGGCCTCCATGATGCTCTCGTACACCGACTCCCACAGCCCCTACACACAACCAGAAAGGACAGGAGACAAACAAAAGGCTAGCGGCTAACCGCTAGCTGCTGGCTTGACTTGGTGCTCTCCTGGACTCAGAGGCGAGCTCTTGCCTCTTCTCTCATGAGACCTTGTTGCCCAGTCAGTCCAGCCAAGGCTGCAGCTTGTACCAAGTCCCAATGTCTAGTCCATTGTCTGGGAAGCTGGCATGCTTGCTTCTTTCACGGAGCGAGCCTCCTGCATAATGGTGGCCACCATCTTTTAAGGCCCCAAACCCTACCCCTTCCAGTTCATTATCCCCGAGCTGACCAACCGATCATCCGGGGCAGGCCATGCAGCCACCCCAGCTGTCCAAGGCACTGCCTGAGCAAATAAAACAAATACAAAAAACACACCTCACAAAGGAAAACAAAAAAACAGAAAACACAAAACACAGCGCCCGTCGTGCCAGGAAACGATACCCCCCCCCCATTAAATAGGCGCTCGTCCCAAGCACTCACTCTCTATACCGGGCTGGCTTCATCCCCAGGTTGGCCCGTGAGAATCGGCGCACTGGCAGGACTGGTGGAGCCCCCTCCACCTCATTCTCTCCTTCCTCACCCTCCCCCTGTGAGGATTGCCCTGCCGGTGATGCCGGTGCAACCCCCTCCACAACATCCTCCCCTTGTGGGGCCATCTCACTGGCCCCCACTGACCGCTCACCTGTCCACCTACCTGGCCAACTGAAGGGGACAGATGGACCTGACCGGGCTGACGCTAGCCCCCCTATGTTCATCCTCCGCCTCTGGAACCATCACTGTCCAGCCTGGCAGACACGGCCTCAAATGGTGTCGATGCATGCTCTTGACCCTCAGGGCGAATTTGAAACACTGAGATCCTGGGATCCCGCTTCTTTGCCACCACCCATGGGCTGGGTTGCCAAAACAGAGCCACCTTACCTCCAGCCCGCCGGCAGAAGTTCCGCAACAGGACCCGTTCCCCCGGTGCGAGCACCCACTTACGGCCATTTGGATCCTGGTAGCGTGCGTCCCCTTGCCGACGCCGCTGCCGCCCCTGGTCGACCACGCCTTGAGCTCAGTTCCGGTGTTCCTGTACCCACTCCACTCCAGGCTCCCTTGGGGCCAAATCGCTCACTCCCCACTGCTGGTCCACAGGGAGATGGGGCTGGCATCCAAACAGGACCCAAAAAGGGACAGGCCGGTGCTGCTGTGCGGGGTGCAGTTGTAGGTTTGCACCAACTCGGGTAAGTGCCTTCGCCACTGCTTCTGTTCCTCAGACGGCAGCGTGTTCAATAGCCTCAGTACCGTTTGGTTCCACCTTTCACAGGCTCCATTTCCCTGCGGGCGATACGGAGTCGTTTGCACTTTAACACATCCATACAAGGCACACAATTCTTGGATCACCTGTGACTCAAATGCTGGCCCCTGGTCTGCCAGCAGCCACTCTGGACACCTGTACTGCCAAATCACCTCATCCCAGATCACCTGGGCAGCCGTTGTCGCTGTCTGGTTCCGTGTTGGTACTGCAAAGGTAAAGCTAGAGAACACATCTACAGCCATCAAAAGATATGGATATGGATATGAGTCCAGCGCTAGCACTTCCCACGGGTAACTGGCAGTAATTACCCCCAGGGGTGGGGACTCACCTTCCAGTCAGGCACTGTCCACACTCGGCCTGCCACCGCTCAACATCCTTCCGCAGGCTGGGCCAGTATACTCTTTCTGGTAGGGCGGACACCATCCGCTGCCCTCTGGCATGTCCCAGTGTCTCATGATATTCTCTCCATACTTGATGCCGTTCGCACTCGGGGACCACCATTCCCCATTACTCTTCTCCACCCCTCCTTGAGCGATGCTGCAGCACCCCTGCATCACTCGGAGGTCACTCCAGCCGTCCACCAGGCACCGACCTGCCCCCGACAGGGCCTTCCTCTTCACCGGGGTGGGTGGTCTCCCCGCCTGCACCTATTCACATACCTGGGCCATGTCGGGATCCTGCTTCTGTTGCTCTGCCCATTCACCACTGGACCCCACTCGTGCCACCAGCGACCTTCCCGGCCGATGGGACAAACCGTCCGCATTCTGAAGTTCCCGGCCTCCGGTAATACCCCACAAACCCCAAAAAGGACCAAACCTCCCTCACAGTCATTGGCTGGGGCCAGCTTTTTACCACCTCAATCTTCACAGGGTCCGTGGTCACCCCATCTTGGCTCACGACATGGCCCAGGTAGCGGACAGCCCGCTGAAAAAGACTGCGCTTCTCCGGCTGTAGCTTCAACCCATGGGCCTCCAGGCAGCGGAATACGTTCTCCAAATGCCGTAGGTGCGACCTGAAATCAGAGGAGTACAGGATCACATCATCCAAATATATCAATAAATAATCATGCACTTGCTCACCCAAAAACCTCGGCATAAGCCACTGAAACGTTGCAGGTGCATTACATAAACCAAACGGTATACGTTCAAATTGATATAGGCCTATGGGTGTAGCAAAGGCAGTCTTCTCTTTATCCTGGGGATGGACCTCCACCTGCCAATAGCCATTCGCCAAGTCCAGGGTGGAGTACCAGGCCGCCCGCTTTAGCCCTGTCAGGGATTCCTCAGTCCTGGGGAGTGGGTATGCATCCTTGTGGGTCACTGCACTGAGCTTCCGATTATCAACACAGAACCTCTAAGACCCATCTTTCTTTCTGACAAAGATGACCGGGGAGGCCCAGGGACTGGAACTCTCCTTCACCACCCCCCCTCCAGTATTAAAATACACTGGGTAGTGAAGCGTTGTCCTAGCATGAAAAAGTGGAGCATTGTCCTAGCACAAAAAAATGGCCTAAAATGTGATCGCAGTACGTTTTTGAATGGATTATATATAATGATAGCTTCACGAAAATTCGTAAGACCGGGCTCAAGAGAGTTAGTGGTGGTTAATAAACTAGCTGTTTGCAAAGTTATGGTGATAACACACCAAGAACACAATTGTTTTATGCCCGCATTAGCTTGTCTTGTTACATTTAAGAATGCAGGTAAAATAAGCTAATAAGATCATCACTGTTACTGCTAGGAGAATGGCTATTTATAACACATTGCGTACATGGGCTAAAACAATGGACCTTTATAGTTCTTTTATGTCTTCCATGCTGAACTAAATCATCTTATTGAAAGTGAGAACATTTTTTAACCACCATTTGTCAACGTTAACAGTGAGAAAGCAGATTATTGGTTGTGGGGTGAGTAGTAGGCAACTTTTGGGGCATGGTGATTTTTTGTGTATTTATGAGCAATATACAGACATGAAAGACATCCACACTTTTTAAAATCTCTCTCTCTCTCTCTCGCTCTCTCTCTCTCTGTCACATGTACACACATACAGAATGCCCTCTTTTTTTCCCAAGTATTCATTAAAATATTAAGCTGCATCATTTTTAACTGGGTAAGTTCACAGTGTATTGAATACTACTTTTACTGAATGCTACTTTGTTGGTATACACATTCATGCAAGTGCAAAGATAGGTGGTGTGCGTACTTGTATGTGGTGGGCTGTTCTACTCCAAAATGCCAGGGCCATTTTTTTGTCCCAGTCCACCCATGACACCACTCAATATGCCTGATAATTGCAGATATCATATTGTATCGCTTATGAGTTATAAATCTCATGTCCTTGGTTTGGCCCAGTAGTATATTTTGGCTGGTTATTTGGGTATCAATTATACCCATGTTTTGAAATATTTATTTTGACCTGGTTTAAAAGCTGATGCTGTATCATTGTTGCTCATGTCACACTTGCCAAATAACTGGCAAACTTAATCACATGGGTCACTCAATTCCATTCCAGACATAGGGGAGCCTTTCTGAGAGAATTGATGAAAGAGAGGCAATAGTGAAGGCATTAGTAAAGCCAAGTGCTCAGGAACCTGAGTCACAAGGAACTTCTGAGCATTTCCAGCAAACTTTGTTGATATTGTATTTATGATGTGATTTAGTCCTGCACAATTGGTGTTTGGATTCACTGTGTGGGGACCATTTTAAGTAGGTGTCAAAGAAGCCTAATATTCTTGCCTGTGTAAGTACATTCCATGAGAGATTGCATAATGTGTAAGGCTGTCTCTAATTTATTGATGTCTATACAAGCTAAAAAAAAAGGTTTACTTTAAAAAACGTTCTGTGCTGGTTTTCTTGCCGGGTTCTATGATCTTTGAAAGCTAGGTTTTACTGGTCTATATATAATCCAATCTAAACTGAGTGAGAACAACTATACCGTATTATATAGGACAGGATACTCATGTGAATGAGTTTATTACAAAAAAGACAAGGAGAACCAGTTCAGTACTGACAAAAGGAGAAAAACACAAGCTAACCAGAGTCCATGAGCAAACTAGCAAACACAATGAAGAAACACAAAACAGAGAAGCTTAAAACATGGCAGATAGTGTTAGTGTACTGAGAAGAGACAAAATGGTGAATGCATGCCTCTGGGTCAGTTTGGTGTGCTTAAATAAAGAGGGACACAGGTGCAGGAGTACTGAAATCAAAAGATACAAACAAAAGAGCGGTTCAATATTCCGGCAACTTGGAGTGTAGACGTGGCTGTCCTGGTGTAGGGCATGGTGCTGGAGGAGAACTTATGCCAGGGTCCTGTTTGTGGACTTTAGTGCCTGAACTCCTCTCCTCCAAACTCTCCCAGCTCAACATGTCACCTGCTACCTGTCAATGGATCACCAGCTTCCTGACAGACAGGAAGCAGCAAGTGAGGCTGGGGGAGATCACTTCTGAAACAAGGTCCCTCAGTATTGGTGGAATTTGAGCGGCTGGTACTCTGGTGCATTCAACACAACCTGGAGCTGAACACGCTCAAAACTGTAGAGATGGCAATGGACTTCGGGAGACATCCCTCAACACTGCTCCCCCTCACCATATCAGACAGCCTGGTGTCTACTGTGGAGACCTTCAAGTTCCTGGGTGTCACGATTCCGGCTGCAGCCACTGGGGGTCGCTTCAGGACCATAACTCCACCCACAGCTGCAGACAATTATCGTGCCCATAGACTGGGTATTTAAGGGGCTCTGCCCACAGCTGTGGTGTCGGAGCATTAGTATAATGTTATGTTAGCTTACCCGTCATCCTCCTCCTCTATTCTCCTCTTCTGTCCTCTTTCTCATCTCGTTAGGCCACCGTGCCTGGTTTGTTTTGTTTCATTTTATGTTCGTGTTTTTATGTCCTAATAAATACCTTCAGTATGCAGATCCGCGCATGTGCCTTCTCACCTTCTTCACTGTCCATCCAGAACCGCCCCATGACAGAATGCTCCGACCCAAGGCAAGGCGCAGCGGATTTTTCTCGGTCCTCAATCGGCTCATTTCTCCCCTCCAGCACGCACCGGGCCCGGCGGATCCAAGATGGCGGCGCCCATAACTGCAGTGAAATGCCGGTTGGGCTCTCCAGCATCACAGGTTCCTCAGCCCGCGTCTCCAGTGAGCTTTCTCTCCCCTGGCTCTTCTATATCTACCAGAGAGATCGCTCTGTTACGGAGTACACAACGGAGTTCCGCGCCCTGACGGCTCCGGCACGGTATAGTGACGTGGTCCTCCTGGAGAAATACTACAAGGGGTTAGCTCCCCGTCTGAAAGACGAGTTGAACCGCATTGAGCGACCTGTAACGCTGGAGGGCATGAGCGACCTGTACGCAGAGTGGCGCCATAGGGGGGGGGTCCTGTCACAATTCCGGACAATTATCATGCCCATAGACTGGGTATTTAAGGGGTTCTGCCCACAGCTGTGGTGTCGGAGCATTAGTATAATGTTATGTTGGCTTACCCGTCATCCTCCTCTATTCTCCTCTTCTGTCCTCTTTCTCATCTCGTTAGGCCACCGTGCCTGGTTTGTTTTGTTTCATTTTGTGTTCGTGTTTTTGTGACCTAATAAATACCTTCAGTATGCAGATCCGTGCATGTGCCTTCTCACCTTCTTCACTGTCCATCCAGAACCGCCCCATGACACTGGATACCACCATTTCCCAGGATCTGAAGTGGGAGACCAACATCTCCTCCATTCTCAAAAGGACTCAGCAAAGGATTTATCCTTTTGGGAGGAATATAAATTATCACCACAGCTAACCAAAAAAACAAACAAACCAAACAACACAAAACAATCCCAATAAAAAACAGCAGTGGCAGCATCAGCAATAAAGTTACTAAGCTGCCACTGTATCCTTCCAGAATCGACCAATTAATCACGCTTACCTTCTCATAGAAAGTTGTCTCACAAAAAGTGGACCACACACATGCACTGAATTGCCAGTGCCCAACATCATCACTACTCACCCTGCAGCACATTTCCACACTCACACACAAACAGCTGAAACCCAGATTGTAAAGACTAACTTAACTATGAAATAAAGCCATAAGCCACCAATTGCGTTCCCAGCAGTTGTCGCCTGTATTTCCAACACCTGACCGCAGCTTTCTGATAAGGGTTAACCCAGACACAGCTGCACGCTATTGTTTTTTTTTTTATTAGGCACTCAATCACACCTAAAAGTGATGTAATGGAGGAGGGATCACACAGCACTGCCTGTCCTACGGTGGCTGCGCCAGGACACTAAACTACCTGTTACATTCTACCCCGGGTATTTTAAATTGGCGCCCCGACAATTTGCTAAACCGAACTAAGTACTAAGACCCCCTATTCAAGAAAGTGCCGCCCCACTTACCCGACTCACTGTCAAGGGAAGGTGATTTGGAGTTGAATGTTTACCAGCAGTCTTTCAAGTGGACTTCCTGATCCCTCTTGGAGAAGATACTTGACTATAGCTGAGCCCCACCATTGCTTCAGAAGGGCCTATCCTTTCAGGAGATGCCTGTACTCTGGTAGGTGATTCCACTGCCTGTCCCGCTGCGGGGTGAACCATCACCCAAAAACTGCCTTCTGCTTCATCGTCCGAGCTATGTCCCGCAACTGCTGGGCTAATTACAGGAAGCGAGGGGACACCAGACATGGGCACTGGCTTCAAAAGAGAATGATGCACATGACGTACCTCTGACAATCTCTCACAGGGTGCAATTGTATATACTGCACCTCCCGGTTTGGGGGATCTCACCACCTAGAAAACGTCAGAGTGCAAAATGTCTCTAATTTTTTGCCTCCCTCTATAGTAACAGTCCTGCATGTAAACAAACTGGCCAGCTTATAACACATCTACTGGCACATTCCTGTTCAGTCTCTCTTTCCGCTGCGCCACAGCAATCTTCATTCGTTCCTGTGCACTCTCAACTGCAACTTTAAGTCTTCGCTGATGTTCCCAGACCCAGCTGCAGACATCACCAGCTCCTGGTTCCTCTACATGAACTAACAAAAAGTCGACAGGAAGATGGGGTTCTTGACCAAACATCAACATGAATGGAGACCGACCTGTTGTCTGGTGTGGCGTGGTGGTGTAGCTAAACACAACTTGAGGAATATACTCTGGCCACTTATGTTTCTGCTCTGCAGACAAAGTACGTAGGAGGTCATGGAGGGTCCTATTAAAGCACTCACACTGGCTATTTCCTTGTGGGTGGTAGGGGGTGGGTCTGGTCTTACGGATTCCATACAGGTTACACAACTGCTGAATTATGATGTTCTCAAAACTCCGACCTTGGTCCGAGTGCAGTCGAGCTGGAACTCCATACTTATGGAACCATTCTTTAACTGCAATCTTTGCAACTGCGCAGGCCCACTGGTCCTGAGCAGGAATGACCTGTGTAAACTCGGTCATTACCAAAACCTGATCTCTGCCATCTCTTGCAGGTTCTAGCAGAGAGAAATCAAGTGCCAAAATTTCATTCAGCCTGGAAGCCAGCAGGTGTCCCATCGGTGCTCGAACCCGTGATTGCGTTTTTTTATCCACATTGCATCTGCTACATCTTTGACACCAGTCTTTAATCACCTTTCCCATGCCAGGCCAATAACACTGCTGTTGAATCAGCTCTGTTGTCCTTTCAACTCCTTGATGTGCATGGTAAGTATGCAACTGTTGAAACACCTCCTCTTGTAAACATTCAGGCAACACTAGCTGCCACACACACTCACCACCATCAGGCCGCTGGTAAGTCCTATGTAGCAGTCCCTCTTTTAACACCAGGCGCTTCCACTGACGCAACAACCCTAAGGCAGCAGGAGGGAGACTCAGCTTCTCAAACCTACCGGGGAAATCGCTCTTGTAGGAAAAAAGGAAGAACAGCGCTTATAGCAGGATCTTTCTTGGCATCCGTCTGTCTCAAGAGACAATGGAGTTTGCGCCTTGGTTGTGGTTTTGGCCAGTGTAGTGGCAGTGCCTGCAATGGCTTAACAGCCCAATCCTTGAGTGGCACAGTCTGCTGCAATTACTGTAGGCAAAACCTGCATTAGAGCCTGTCAGTACTGGCTGTGTTCTCTTTCGTCTGCTCGCTCTCTTCACCTCCCACTGATCCTCTCTTTTTTTCTCACTCAGCTCGACGCATGTCTTTACTGCGAGTCTCCAGCCTTTACAGTCTTTAGCTGTGGTCTCTAGGTCAGCTGGGTGGATGTTGCCTGCCCTTAGGTCTCTTTTGCACACAGCCTTGAAGCGGAAGAGTGGCCTGCCTGTGCGTCTGGATCCAAAGGCAAGCTCGCCATACAGGATGTCTTTTGGGATCTGGCCATCTTGCATACGTATTATGTGACCAAGCCAGCGTAGACGCCTCTGGGAGAGGAGGGCAAATATGCTAGGTATTTTTGCTTGCACCAGCACATTCTTGTTTGGGACATGGTTCTGCCAGCTGATACCCAAGATCTTTCTAGACAGCGTAAATGGAAGGTGTTGAGACGGTGTTCTTGCCAAGAGTATAGAGTCCATGCTTGACTGCCGTAGAGCAAGGTACTTAAAATGCAGGCTTGATACACTTTCATCTTAGTGTTTATAGACAGCATGGAGTTGCTCTAGACTCTCTTTGTCAGATGGGCTAATGCTGCGGCTGCTTTGCTGATCCTAGTATTCAGCTCAGAGTCCAGCGAGAGGTTACTGGAGATGGTGGAGCCAAGGTAGGTGAAGTTCTCCACCTCCTCCAAAATATGATCATCAATAGATATACAAGGAGAACTACTGACATCTTGACATAAGATGAAGGTCTTCTTGATACCGATGGTCAAAGAAAACTCATGGCTTGCATGTGCCAGATGGTCGATGAGTCATTGAAGCTCGACTTCGGTATGCGCAGTCAGGGTGACATCATCTGCAAACAAGAATTCCCCTAAAAGGAACTTGCGCACCTTGGTCTTAGCACGGAGGCGGGCAAGGTTAAACAGACTCCCGTCACTTCTTGTATAGATGTAGACTCCATCCTGCAACTGATCCAAAGCACACCGCAACAACAGGGAGAAAAATATGCCGAAAAGCTTCGGAGCGAGAACACAGCCTTGTTTGACACCACTGCGGATTGGGAAGGGTTTTGAAGCAGATCCATCATACTGGACAGTACCTCTCATGTCCTCATGGAAGGAAATAATCATCTTCAGCAGTTTTGGGGGGCATCCGATTCTGTGCAATAGAGTAAAGAGGCCACTCCTGCTGAACAAGGCCTATGAAGGCGATGTAGAGTGGTTGTCTCTGCTCGCGGCACTTCTCCTGGAGCTGTCTCAGTGTAAAGACCATATTGATAGTCGACCTTCCCGCTCTAAAACCACACTGTGCCTCTGTGTATACGCGTTCTGCAAGCGACTGAAGCCTGTTTAGTACCACGCAGGCTAAGACTTTGCCGACGGTGCTGAGAAGGGAGATTCCACGGTAGTTATTACATTTGCTGCGATTTCCTTTGTTTTTGTAGAGTGTGATGATATTGGCATCCCGCATGTCTTGTGGAACTGTTCCTTCCTCCTAGCACCGCAGCAGAAGCTCATGCAGGTGGTCGAGGAGTGTGGTCTTTTTCCCAGCCTTAATGACTTTGAGCAGAATTCCATCGCTTCCTGGTACCTTACCACTGGCGAGAGAGTCGATGGCCTTGCTGAGCTCCTCCAAAGAGGGTGGGGCATCAAGATCTTTCATGACTGGCAAGGAGTTAATGCGCTCGATTGCTGAGTCGGTGACAACAGCTGTTGATAGTGTTCAGCCCATCTCTCCATTTGTCTAAAGCGGTCCATTAGGATGTTACCCATCGCAGACTTTAGTGGTGCAATCTTTATGATGCTTGGACCAAACGCTTTCTTCATGTGCTCGTACATGGCACGTAGGTTACCACAGTCAGCAGAGAGTTGGATGTCCCAGCATAGATTCAGCCAGTAGTCATTGGCAGATTTTCAAACAATCCACTGGGCATTGTTTCTGGCTTTCCTGAGTGCCACAAATGTCTTCTCTGAAGGACCCCTCTAATACTCTAGCAGCGCAACACGTTTTGCCGCAATTGCTGGCTCAAGCTCAGTGATTGCTGATTCAGACCAGTCTGAGTTCCTCCTTTCCCGTTTGCCAAAAGTGTCCCTTGAGGGCCTCTTGTAAGAAGTTATTGAAGCGCGCATGGAGATTTGGAATAGAGACCACAGCTGTGTTGATGCGTGGCCACCTTTTCAGAGTGGAGTTGTAAATCTGTCAAGGTTTGAGGCACACTTTCGTCCCAACGAGTGGTCGGTGTCACAATCGGCACTGTGGTAGCTTCGGGTTATGCGAATGCAACAGAGCAAGCTTCTTCTGGTGATTACGAGATCTAATTGATGCCAATGACCCGATCTGGGGTGTCGCCAGGACACTATGGTTGAGTTTGGTCTGGAAAAAGGTGTTTGTGATACTGAACCTTCTTACTTGCCTTGTCAGCCCTCTGGACCATGTATGGCACTGTGGTTCCTGGATGGTTGCGTTCCACTTCAGCCTGAGATGGGTGTTGTCTGGACAGTGCATCAGCATTCTGATTACTTCGACCTGGCCGAAACCGCACCGTATATTCAAACACTGCCAATTCTGCCACCCACCGTTGCTCCGTAGCTCCCAGCTTAGCTGTATTCAAGTAACTCAAGGGGTTATTATCTGTCTACACTACACACTTTTGGCCCAGAAGGTACTCCTTGAACTTCTGACTCCGACTAGCATAAGCAACAGGGCTCACTCTACACTCTTGCTCTTGGGGCAGGACTGCACCAAGACCATCATGGCTAGCATCCACTTCTAAGATAAAAGGGAGACTGAAATTAGCATAAGCCAACACTGGTGAAGACACAAGCTTTGCCTTGAGGTCCTGGAAGCTGGCTTCACTCTGAGAGGTCCAGGCATCCTTCAGGGACATCTTCTGATGCTGCTGTTTCTTTCCTACACAGTCAGCTACCAACTTATGTAGAGGGGCAGCCACCTTAGAAAACCCCTTGACGAAACACTTGTAGTAGTTTTCAAAACCAAGGAATGATCAGAGTTCTGAAACTGTACCTGGTGTATGCCAATCTGCTTCTGCAGCCACCTTCTTAGGATCTGTAGCCACACCTGCTGCTGACACAACATGACCCAGGTACTGCACTTGATGTTGGATGAATTGGCACTTCCCCAGTTTTACTTGAGACCTTCTTGCTGGAGCCAGCCCAAAAACAAGTCCAAACAGCTGAGATGCTGAGAAGAAAACACAACAACATCATCCAAATACAACAACAGTGAATGGCAGTGTTGGTCTCCAAACATCCTCTCCATAAGCCGCTGAAAAGTACTGGGGGTGTTACAAAGGCCAAATGACATCCTCTGGAATTCAAATAAGCCAAAGGGGGCACAGAAAGCAGTCTTCATCTTGTCTTGCTCTGTCACTGCCACTTAATGGTAGCCACTGGCTAAATCGATGGTAGAAAACCACTGAGCTCCAGAGAGGGCATCTAATGACTCCTCAATACGTGGGAGAGGAAAAGCATCTTTTCTGGTTTTACCATTTAGCAATCTGTAATCCACACAGAGTTGTAAGGTGCCATATTTCTTCCTTACCAAGACAATGGGAGAGGCATGGGGGTTGCAACTTTCTTCTACTATGCCACTCTCTACCAATCGCAGAATATGCGCTCTCACATCATCATAGTCAGAGGGGGGTATGCCCTATACCTTTGTCTAATCAGGATGTCATCAAGTATGGGGATATCATGTGTCACTAAACTTGTACAGCCAAGGTCACTGTCTGAAGCAGCAAACACCTCCTCCCACTCATACAACATAGCTCTAACTTTGTCTTGGTCTAACCCCGAAAGCGCAGACAAATCTAGAGACTTTATCTGTTCCCTTACTGAATTAGCCTGAGCAATCTGAGAAGAAATTGTGGCTGTGACAGCACCTAACTCCTGAGACACAGTAGAAATCCCTTTAGGCAAGTTTACAATCTGGCTTACCACACCAATAGTATGGTGAGGATGCAAGTAAACAGCGGTCTCACCTATATTTATCACTGGCACATATACTATGCCTCTCTTAATAGTGACCGTTGCCAGGGAGACAACCGCACACTCTAGGAGGGACCGAATATCATCAAAGGGCTCAATCAATACAGCATCGGACTCAGAGAGTTGCCGGGAAAATGTAGCCATGACACACTTAACTGTACCACTAGGCACATACACGGGACATCTCCCCCCAACCCTGGCAAACCCGGTCTTAATAGGTGCTCCTTGAGTGTGAGCATGATGACAATGCTGTAAAGCCTGTTGCCATAAGGTAGGAGCCTGCTGTACTATAGTAAGATCAAAAAGTTGGGTCCCATGCTGACTGAACAGCTGTAAATAACACTCCCTAATCACATTCATACCCAGTACTCCTGGAACATCAAAGGGGGGTCCTCGGCCTACGGGTTCTTTTACAATCACTACACCTCTCTGGAGCACAACCTTATCCAGCACCTCTACATCCAACTCAATATAACCGACAAAGGGAATTTCTAGTCCATTGGCAGCCTGTAACCGCAGCCACCGGCAAGGGCTGGGGATACCCTGGAAATGTTGTCTAAAGAAGCCCTCAGGAATTGTAGTCACCATAGACCCAGTGTCTAAAAGACACTTAACAGGCGCACCCCCTAATCGAACTGTTACAAAAGGGCAAGGCGCTACCAAATTAGGGACAGGAATCCGAGTAGCTGAGTCTGCTGTAGATAAGCCTATGTCGACTCCATCTGATGCTCGGCTCTTCAGATCAGAGGGGAATGGTGTCTCGCATTCTGGGTTACGGTGCATAAGGCTGCAGGTTAAGGGGTGCTAACTGTCTGATCTCGCAAATCAACATGAGCATTACACTCTCTGGCATAGTGGCCTGCCTTTTGATAACGCCTACACGTAACTGTATCAGGACGTTTATATTTAACTGGCATGTGGGAGGCGGCTTGTAATGCCAATAAACTCTGGGTCAACTGATTGAGCTGTTCTTGCTGTCTTCTTAATATCTCATTCAACTCAGCAATCTCTGTGCAACCAGAACTAATTGGTATGATACGCTCAGAACGCTGTGCAACACTAAATGAAGGGACAGAATAGCTCCTACCTCTAGGCTCATCAGGTTGTCCCTCCCGTTCCCAGCTAAATTGCTTCAGTACGCACATCTAACAGCTTGTAATCAGGATACTGCTGCACCAGTCTTTTTAACTCTCTATGAAGTTTCAGATCATCAACATTTTCAACAAACTGATCTCTAAGGAGAGTGGGCTCAATACGTGCTCCTCTAGGGGCACACCGTTCAACTTTTTCCATGAGACAACACAAGGCATGTGAAAATTCCTGCAGTGACTCCCCCTCTTGCTGCTTTCTCGAAAAAAAAAAACTGTTGCAAAGAAACATTTAGAGCAACCATACAAATAGCAACCATGCAAATCTTCCAAAACAGCAAAAATCTTATTTGGATCCTCCCTCTCCGCTCTTGGCCTGTACCTAATCTCATCTTTAGCTTCCCCATCTAAATAGTCATATATAAAATAAGCCTGATCAACCGGTATCAAATTTCAGGCTCTCAAAATAGCGCTAATCTCCTCCACCCAATCCTCTACTGAAATCCCAGATGTGCCCCTGAACACTGGACATTTTCTTTCTCTGGGAATATAAAACAAACATTCAATAGGGACAGAATCATTAAGAGTGGACTGGGAAGCACCAAACCAGAACACAAATCCACCGGCAGGGAGGGAGTCACTTGGTCCTGTAGCAGTTGCTCCTTTTCTGCCTGCAGCTGCTGAACCAGGTCCCACAATTGCTGATGCTCATTTGCCATTGCGAACGACAAAAGAGATTAATTTAGCACAGTCACAAGTCATTCTGAAGGAAAGTCCAACACCAGCAGTCTGGAGGTCCCTCGGAGTGCACACTGCTGTTTTTTTTTTTTTGGGGGGGGGGTTCAAATAAATAAATAAATAAATAAATAAAATAAAACTTTGTCTCACAAGATTTATTTGCTACAATTATTAATCATAAAAGGCACTTTTTAATATAAACCAGTTAGAAGCACAGTCACAACAGTCCATATAAAAATTGTGTAATTATCATAAGTAATACAATTTTTAAATTATTAAGTTATAATTGGTGAGATCACAACATAAGATCTCCACAGGCGGCCATTGCTGAGGAGAAGAGCAACCCAGCAAAAAGTTATTCCACACATATACTCTTAGAGATCATGCACCAAATAGACACTACATTCCCCTTATAAAACATACATCATCAGTACAATGAAAACCAGTACAACCCAAAATAATAAATAAGTGAGGGAAATGATAATTTAGAAAAAAACCTAACCTGCTCCACCCCACCGCACTCGATGCTGTACCTACTCCAATTGATCACAAACAATTAAAAATGGACTGTGCCCACACGCTTTATTCCTGGGAGGAATATAAATTAGCACCACAGCTAACCAAAAAAAACCTAACCAAACAGCACGAAACAAACCCAATAAAAAACAGCAATGGCAGCATCTTCTGCAATACAAACAAACAAAGTTACTAAGCTGCCACTGTATCCTTCCAGAATCAACCACATAATCATGCTTACCTTCTCATAGAAAGTTGTCTCACAAAAAGTGGACCACACACACACACTGAATTGTCAGCGCCCAACGTCGTCACTACTCGCCCTGCAGCATATTTCCACACACATACACACAAACAGCTGAAACCCAGATCATAAAGACTAACTTAACTATGAAATAAAGCCATAAGCCACCGATTGCATTCCCAGCAGTTGTTGCCTGTATTTCCAACACCTGACCGCAGCCTTCTGATAAGGGTTAACCCAGACGCCAAGAGAGAGCACGCTATTGTATTTTTTATATTAGGCACTCAATTACACCTAAAAGTGATGTAATGGAGGAGGGATCACACAGCACTGCCTATCCTACGGTGGCTGCGCCAGGACACTAAACTACCTGTTACATTTGCACATCAAAAATGAGCGTTTCAGGGTACATTTCACTGTGCGTTGTACTTGTATGACTATGCATGTGACGAATAAAGAATCTTGAATCTTGAATATAGAAGCCTGCAGACCAGGACCACCCGACACAGGAACTGTTTCTTTCCCCTCGCCATCTCCCTCCTAAACAGTTGAACTGTCACATTGCTTCACACTACAGTATTGCGATTGCACTTTATGTACACTCTGAGGTATATATTTCTGTAATCCTTGTATTTTCTACATATAAGCTTTAGACTGTTTATTATTATTGTTTCTTAGATTGTTGTATATGTGTATAAACAAACATATATTCATCCATATATTTATATTTATAAATAGTATAAACACATATGTACAAATAATACTTATATACAGTGGGGGAAATAATTATTTGATCCCCTGCTGAATTTGTAAGTTTGCTGACTTACAAAAAAATGAACAGTC
>JBBPCX010116450.1:0-46965 GCA_037974365.1 Hydrocynus forskahlii
GTGTGTGTGTGTGTGTGTATATATATATATATATAATATATAGTGGGTCAAGATGGCGTCGCAGCACCTTATAGCTCTCTGATTAAATGCATGACGTATCGTTTGATTGTGTATGAGATATGTGTCTAGATGTGGTGCCAGGTTGTGATTGAAGAGCACTAAGTGACTTTAAGTGGACTTACAGCATGGGTGGTGGTGGTCTAGTGGGTAGGATACCTGCCTCTGGTCCAAGAGGTCATGAGTCTAAATCCTTCCTTCAGCATACCCCCCCGGTAGTTAGGGAATGGAAGTCGCTTTGGATAAAAGCGCCTGCTAAATGCCATAAATGTAAATGTGATGTAAATGACTCACAGCATACCACCAGACAGTGTTGTGCACAAACACGTTTAATGAACAGCGTTCATTGAACACGTTCCTATTTTTTGTGAATGCTGAACTGAACAAATCAGTTTACAAATTAAGAACGTAAGACTGAACGCAGCTCATGTTTTACATTTGCTGATTACAGGCTACCATGGTCGGTCCTTCAAATTCAGACGCTTCTGCTGAAGGCAGTTTGTTTAAACGTCTGAGTCCATTTTTTGAAGAAATCGGTGTAGATTTAGATGGGGAAAACCACAGGTTTTGTTTACTTTTAGTTCTGTTGTTTTCTGAGCACTTTAAAAGATATTGTCTTTTAGGCAGACATGGTTTGTTTACATTTTGTTTTAATATTGTCTGAATAAAATTTCCATGAACAGTATACCTGCAGCTCGCTTTTTTCACTTTCAACAGAACACGATGCATTGCTTAAGTGGTAAGATCTATTCTCAACCTCAAAATTGTTTTTTTAATGTAACTTATGTCTGTGATTGTTCAGTGGAATGACAGATAGAAGGAGAGGACTGACTGAGGTTCAGATAGAAGGACGTTGAATTGAAAATGTAAAAAAAACCCAAAAAACTAATGAACAAACGTGAAGTAGTTCATTTTTTGAGCTGTGAACTTGGTTAAAAAAAAAAAAAAACTATAAATGTGTACTAGTTCATTTTTATTTGAATGAACTGAACTTTGAACTAGTTCTTTTACAGTGTGAACTGGCACAACACTGCCACCAGATATAGCAAGACCACCGGGGTCCCCATGGATTGTTGTCGGACTCAGTAAACGGCGTATGCGGTGGAGAGAGCATAGGCAAAAGCGATGCTGGGCAGGCTAAGAAAGCAGCTACCCAGTATCATCTTGTCCAACGTAAGATCCATTGTAAACAAATTTGACGAACTGGAGCTTCTGCTTGAAACAAACGTCCTCGCGTGCACGAGAGTGAGCATTGTTGTAGAATAAGTTCAGATTTTAGTCAAATTATATATTTTACTTTTATATTTATTCACTATTACTAAGTGAATAAGTGAAATTAAATGTACGGTGTATTACTCACTAGCACAAGGAATCATTATATATGTACTAATGCCACTCACATTTTTGCTCACCCTCTTCACCCGTAGTCTCATTTTTTTTCCCAAAATGTTCGCACACATGGGTCAGAGTTTGCGTTTCTTTCATCTTTGTTTCTATCGATCGCAATGTATGTGGAGGAAGAGGCGTACACATCTTTTAGGTCCTGGTTTGTGCGTACGAAATGGTTATAAACGAGACCCCTGGTCTGCTAACTCCACAGCGGTAGTGAGGAAAGCCTAGCAGCGACTCTACTTTTTTGAGAGCTCTCAAAAAGGATAAAATGCAAGAAATTGCTGTGCAACTATTGAGAGCGTGGTATGCTGGGAGTACAGCAGCTGACAAGATGTTGCAGAGGGTCATAAAGCCAGTTGAAAAGATTATCGGGTGCCTTCCTATTTATCAAACCATAGATGTCCATAAATTAAAATGGAATGGCACAGGGAAAAAATTTAACACGCTTACTGAAATTTATTTAATACTTCGTACAAAAGCCTTTGTGTGTTATGACAGCTTTAAGAGGCCTCCTGCATGGAGAAACTTGTTGCATGCGTTGCTCAGTTGTGATTTTGGCCCATTCTTCCACACACCAACAGTCTTCAAATCTTGAAGGTTTCATGGGCCCCTTCTATGAACACTGAGCTTGAATTCTTTCTATGGACTTTCTAGGATTCAGGTCAGGTGAGTGGCTGGGCTATTCTAGCAGCTTCATTTTCTTTCTCTGAAATCAGTTGAGAGTTTCCTTGGATGTGTGTTTGGGACCATTGTCTTGCTGAAACGTCCACACCGTTTCATCTTCATCGTCCTGGGCTTTCATCGTCCTTTTATCAAGAATGTCTCGAATCATTTTTCCATTCACCCTTCCTTCAATTATATGAAGCGTGCCAGTGCCGTATGCTGAAAAACAACCCCACACCATGATCTTCCCACCTCCAAACTTCACCGTTGGTGTTTTTGGGGTGATATGCACTGCCTTTTGACCTTGAAACATGGTGTGTATTATGGTATCCAAAGAGTTCAGTTTTGGTCTCATCTGTCCTGACTGTATTCTCCCAGTATTTCACAGGCTTGTCTAAATGTTGTTCAGTAAACTTTAAACACACTTCAACATACTTTGTCATCAACAATGAAGTCTTGTGTGGTGAGCGTGCATACAGGCCATTGCCGTTGAATGGATTACTCATTGTTTTCTTTGAAACAATTGTACCTTCTAATTCCAGGTCTTTCTGAAGCTCTCCACACGTGGTCCTTGGCTCTTGGACAACTCTTCTGATATTCTTTTCACTCTTCTGTCTGAAATCTTGTGGGGAGCACCTGGTCATGGCCAGTTTATGGTGAAATTATATTCTTTCCGCTTACGGATTATGGCCCCAGCAGTGCTCACTGGAACCCTTAGTAGTTTAGAAGTTCCTCTGTAACTAGTGCCATCAGTATATTGTGAAGGTCTTAAGAGAGCTCTTTGGTTTTACCCATCATGAGATGTTTCTTGTGTGACACCTTGGTAATGAGACACCTTTTTATAGGCCATCAGTTTGGACTGAACCAGCTGATATTAATTTGCACTAAGTGGCAGGATTGCTCTCTAATTACTGATAGATTTCAGCTGGTGTCATGGAATGACACGAGGAAAAAGTACTGAACACAGGAAGAAAGGAAGGTGCAAAAAGGCATGGAAAGTCATGAATTTTCCATCCCTTTTTGCACCTTCCTTTCTTCATGTGTTGAGAACTTCATTCCATTTTATTACCCACAACTTAATTTATGGACATCTATGGTTTGATTACTTTGCATGTGTGGACTGGACGGGTTGTACCCACATCTGGTGAGAATTTCATGTCAATAGAACCTTTAGAAATATATTTACACATCACTAGAAATACTTATTTTACCTGCTGTTTCTACATAGTCTTAATTTATCTGAACATTTATGCTTTGGAATTGCGGACTTACCAGTGTTATCCCAGTGTCATCCCAGTACATCCACTATCCGCAGTACAAATATATGGGAAACTAATACACGTATCCTGCCATCTGTGTTTGATTACTTCCCGCTTGAAACAAGCAGAAAGTAAAAATGTTCACTGTAAAACCTGTTATGTCGGTATTTCAGGGGGTGGAACAACCAACAAGGTCCTGTACTGGTACTCAGTATTGGCTGATTTCAAATATACAATACTGATATAAAAATCAGTCTCGAGTGATGTGGTTGTAAGTGGACAGCGTGATGTAAAGCCGTTACTCCTGGCATTTCCATGTGTTTACTACCCGTTTACTACGGCACTCTCTCACTGCATTTGCTGTTGCAATATTGTCGCAATATTGTCTTGCATCTCATTTTTTTCAGATCAATTAAATTCAAGGTGCTTTCCCGGCATAAAAAGTCATTGTTTGTGTGCATGTTCAAGATGTACCAAAGGTTTAGATTACAAGTGCTGTTACTGAACAGGAGAGAAGAAGTGCTGGCCCAATCAATAATAAGACTATCATCAATTATCATCACTGTTGTTTAAAAAAAAAAGAGATGGTTATTTAAACATTAAAGATTATTTTAGGGTATATTTCACTGCGAAAATGTGAAAAGGGAATGGTGTTCAGTCAGTAAAACCTGGCCATTTCCAACACTGCTCATGTGTTATGAATGGTCAGTGAACAGAATGAAGAAGCAAATGATCTTACCACACTTGGGTGGGTTGGTCCACATGTTAAACATGCAGTAGCTATAATTCAGTCCAACCATCTTGTAGCCACTTTTACACTGGTATTCCACCCGTTCAGTGTGTTCATAAGTATCCTGTAATGGTTGTGCAATTATGGCATTGGCAATATGATTTGGTGCAGAACATGACGTCTCTCTTCCTGCAAATATAAAAACAATCCCATTTTTACTTTCTGGAAGCATATACGAGATATTGATGGATTTTAATTGCTTTTCTTCCAGACATGAAAAGGACACTCACGTCTACACACTGGTAGTCTGCTCCACTGTCCGTCTGCACAGTGAGCCTCTTGCAAACCTGTCTCCTCAAACTCGTAGCCTTTATCACACACGAAGGCAGCTCTGCTGTTATTAGAATACGACACTTGTGGCTGCATTGGTTTGGCATGTGGGACATCTGGTGCACTGCAGTTACTCACAGCTGGGACACCAAAAAGAAAAACATTTGTGATGAGGCCTTTACATGGTGTGTTTTCTGACCCAAATCAGGTTGAAACAGTCGACTAATGATCATTTTGTCATTAGTTACTGCACTCTTGATCCTCCAATTGCATGAATATTTGCATGGGATTTGAACATTGAAACAGTGCTCCAGTTACCATATCAGTGGAATTATGGATTGACAATCTACTTACCTAAACAGTGAGGGACGTGGGACCATTGACCATTTTCACATTTTAACTCTCCACCAGCAGGCTTCAGACCAGGATTACAGCTGTAGGAAACCTTGGAGCCTTGCTCATACATTTCCTGCTGAGGGACGAGGAAACCTTGTCTAAGCACTGGGCGCAGACAGTTTTGTGCTTCTATGGGAAGGAAATTTAAATACACTTAAATACACAAAGTAGGTTATTTATAGTTTACCAACATATCTGCAGGACTGTTTCGACACTCTTACCTGTCCTGGCCTGACACAACCAAACACAGAGAGCAAACAGAGTAATCCTCATTTTGTTTGGGTCGCTCTTCTCCTCAGACTGCAGGTTAAAAAGAGATCCAGGTCCCAGGTAAACAAGTACATCAATGATTTACCTCTTGTGACCGGAAACCACGTATTTAGTAGGAATTTGTCATTCAAGATTTCATTTTTAAAGGATCTGCAGGCTTTTTTTTCCATTTTGCACCTAATTTAAAACATGTTATATTGTGTGTTCTCCGTGGAGGAGGCTTACTTTTTAAAAACTTTTTATTAAACCTAAATAAACTTTTGCACACACTGCTTATAATACATGCTGCTTCTTTGTCTAATCCATCCATTTAAAAAGAAAGAAAATTCTTCCAAGGTTTTCATGAGCCCATGGCTTTTTTTGACAAGAGCATTTCTGCAACAATCGAACAATTTTTATTTTGATTATTTGATTATTTTCTAATGACAAAGCAGGTTTATACTGAGCATTTAAACTGTGAAACTTGATAAATGCTGTTGGCTAAAAGCCATAAAGGCACATACAAGATATTAGCAGCCAGGAAATAATTCAACAAAAATGTGTTTGTTGACAGTTTTTATTTTAATTTAATTGTAATAAGAGCTTTTATTTTAAGCAGTTGTCAAATTCACAGCACACAACATTTGGATCAGTCACATCACACATGTTTTTGCACTGCAACAAATACTAAAATGAATCAAATGTAACAGTAAAATCCTCTTTAGAATCTGCTTTTAATTTGGACAGTCACTTTTTTAAGTCCTTTATATTCCTGTTGTTCTGCGGATGTGAGTATTTGAGTAGAAGCTGTCCGGGTGATTCAAGTCTCAGATACAGACTTCACTGTCAAAACAAGAACAAGACTGTATGAAACACAAACAGCCTTGCGAGTGCATCCGATTCATCATGAAATATAATCAATATACACTTTATTATAATCATTTAACACAATTATTAGCACTGCGTCACTGTTCAGCAGCACGAACTGAAAAGCTGAGATCATGTTTAAATACTTACCCAGTCGTCACGGCCACCTGAAAGCAAAAGAGAAAATCATTGACAGGTTCAGGGTCATGGAGCTGAATTGACCTCAGAGACCTCAGACAGGCTTAAAGAGTGGTACTGTGCAGGTGGGGGGGGGGGGAGAGATACACTTACATCCTCTGTAGTAAGCTTGTCCGTTATCACATTTGATAAATACTCTGCTTGTGGCAGAACAATAAAAGCTTTCCTCTCCTCCATGTTCAAGGTAATCTTTTTTAACCGAAGAGTAATAAATCACTGACTGATCCAGTTTACATGGAGCTGAGGGACACAGAAAACAGTAACAGATCATGTTTAAATAAACCAAATTAACACATTTAGTTACTTTTATTTGAGTTAGAAGCTGGAGTTGATTCTGACCTTTACACTCGGGCAGCTTTGTCCACTTTCCGTTAACACACCTAACATATGATGGCCCCATACGTTTATGAAGCTTGGCACACTGAACTACCAAACGTCCATCTGGCTGCTCAGTAACATCTCCGTTTAGAATAGTGGGCAAACCTTCACAGGCTGTGGCTGAAAATAAGAGAGATTTGTGTTTATGGCGTATCTGGTTACTGTGTGGAGATCTGAAGAAACTACAGTGACTTAAAACTGACAAAAAAATTAATACAAACATACTGTAAAAGTAGGATAAAATCCAGATACACTACCAGTCAAAAGTTTGGACACCCCTCCTCATTCAATGTTTTTTCTTTGTTTTTAATATTTTCTACATTGTAGATTAATATTGAAAACAATTTGATGAAAGAACACATGGAATTATGCAGCAAACAAAAAGTTAAACAAGAATATGTTGTGTAATAAGGTAATGATGGACTGTTGTTTTTTTACTTAGTTAAGTGGTTCTTGCCATAATGTGGAGTAGAACCGTAGTGGAACAGGATCACTAACTGTGTACCAACCCGACCATCACAACTGATGGTTCCAAACACATTAAGAAACTCCACTAATGAGAAAGCTAAGTGTGCGGTTCAGGCTGGAAAGTCCTCAAGTGTGGTTGAATTAAATAAATTCTGCAAAGAAGAGTTGGTCAAAATTCCTTCACAGTATGTCAAGGAGTTAAAGTCTATGGTAACAAAACTGTATTATTTCTTTAGAGATACTCAGACTTATATTATCGTCTTGCTGCACTAGAAGTCAATTTCTATAAACACGTCCCCAGAACTACTCTGGACCTGCTCAAACCTCATCCAGCTCTTCATTAAGGTGGAGCAGACAAGTGGGTGTGGTTTAAGACATAGTATGATTCACTAAATGAACTAAACAACTTTTTAAAAAAAAACAGGGCCTGATCAAGAATCAGTTGTTGTGACAGTGACTGTCTTAAATAAGGAGGAATCTGATCCAAGATCAGTCCTCTCCAGCACTGGTGTTGTCTGAAATTGCTTCCAGTAGGGCCGGAGTTTAGTTCAATTTTACAGCTCACAGTAAGTTATACTGTACTTTGAGAGACTATTGACTACTAGTGTTAGCGATGTTGGCCCCATAGCACCAAATTTGGACTCCAAACAGGTCTCGACTGATCGACCACATCTACCCCAAATACTAGGTTTGCCAGTGAGAAATGTGTTTTTCTTTAAAGGGACGGTGCTTGAGAGAGTTAAAATTCGACTACAGTTACATTAACAAAATATACAATCTTTTCTTCCAGCAGCACTAACAATGAGAGCTGTATGCATGTATTTGTGGTCATGGTTTGCAATGTCTCTTTTATGTTGAAAAGACATGCAAACATTGAGATGGGTGTAAAGCATTCTGTATTACAGAAGCACCTGTTCGTATATAAAAACTCAATTTGCAAGTTTGTATAATGTCGAAACCTCAAGAGTGGAGAAAGGCAAATAAATACATGTTGTATGAACTAATGTAGTGATATGACTTTTATAAGAAAACAACCCACCTGGCTTCTATGGGCGTCCTGGAACTGTAATACAAAAACAGAGTGTTTAGAGTGCCTAAAGAGTATATTTTGCTCTGATAAAATACTGGCTAATATTTATCAACAAATTAATACAATGTGATGCAGGAACAGTAAAATAATTATCAATAATGAGAAATGAGATATGCCACTTCCGATGCATTGTTTTAGAGAGATCCTATTTTAGAGCATTTGGTTAGCATATAGCATTATAGCTAGGTTTCTGGGCCTTTTACTTCACATTTCATTTTTAGCTGGGGCCTGGATTGGCTGTTCTAGGAATTTCCCAGATTTTGGTTTAGCTAACAAAAGAGTGTGCTCTGCATCATTATCACCATCCGCCTCATGAATCATCCAATCTTTTTCATTTAAATGTCCTACATTTCTGAACTTCTTCATGACCAGGGACAGAGAGAACCTTAAATGTCCACGTTAGACTAGATCAGTGAGAAAAGACATTTTGAGGTGCAGTACAGGATCATATTAGGGGACAAGTGTTTCAAGAATAATCTCTACAGTGGAACATCCATAAGAACAGCTGAAACTCCAATTATTTTATCACATTACCTCTCAGATCACCTACAAAACCATAAAATTCTGTCAATTAAAGTTTGATCATATCAAAACTGTGAACCAGACACTGGTTGCACGTCGGCAATATTCTGTCTGAATGCTACTGTACTCCGACTGACTGAACACTGTTCAGCAGTAATTCCTTTTTTGCTGTTGACAGCAGTAATTCCTTTTCAAAAAACAAAAGAGATCACAGCGAAACATGGTGATGTAATTTACACTGTTGACAGACCATATGTGGTATTTTATTTTACTCTTGTAACTTTTAACTGAGCCATGTTGGCTTTTTTTTATTAAGAAAGCTGACTCACCCCCCCAACATGAAATAATTTTTATATCTGTATTTTTTTATTAACTGTAGACCCACATAATTCCATCTGAACCTACCGTAGACCCACAAAATTTTGTCTGAACAAGCTGTGGACCCACAGAATTCTGTAACCTGATAAATGACCTGATAAATAGCATTACACCACACCTCTGAAAAATGATATTGAGTTTGAATTACAGAACCATTCCTTGAACAAACACTGCAGGAATTTTGTGTCCCCTAAACAATAATGCAGACACATGGATTTAAAAACAAACTCAAACTGAAGCAGTGAGTCTGATGATCTTACCACACTTGGGTGCACCTGTCCAACCTGTCCAAACAATACAGTAGCTATGTCTCTTTCCCTCCAACTCAAATCCCTTTTTACATTTGTATTCCACTTGTTCAGTATGTCCAAAAAACTCTTGAGGCGGTTGAGTGATGACTGCATTAGCAACTCTTTCTGGGGCACCACATGAGTGCTGTTGAGCTGTAAAATGAAGAATCCTGTTTTTGTCTCATGGAAACATGATGCCACCAGACTCGTTTTCAGAACATTTTGATAATTAATAACATTAGAAATGACACTCACGTCTACACACTGGCAATTTGCTCCACTGTCCATCTGCACAATGAGCCTCTTGCAAATCTGTATCTTCAAACTCGTAGCCTTTATCACAAGCGAAGGCAACTCTGCTGTTATTAGGATATGATGCTTGTGGCTGCACCGGTTTAGCATGTGGGACATCTGGTGCAATACAGTCACTTATAGCTATAGACAACAAACAGAAGAACATTCATGCATTTGTAATCCAGAATTTACGTCACATGGCATGATATTCAACCCAAAATCTCCAAATTCAAAGTCAAAGTTGAAGTGAACTTTGTTGACATCTCAGCTATATACATGTATACAGTGAGACGAGATCACATGGTTCCAGATTTTACAGAGTACAAAAAGACACAGAGTACACATAAATAAACAAACTACAAATTTAAACTCTAGAAGCAAAAATGCTCAGCTTGGTATGTGGATGTGAAAAAGGTATTTTTTAACATCCAAAAAATTGTGCAAATGTTGCATCAGCAGTGGAAAGCAACGATACTGGAATGTAACTGTGCGCTTTACATGTGCAATTACACATGACTGTAATTACACATATAGTTCAGGGCTACAAAAAAGGATTATTCTGATATTTGGCTGAACATGCTGAAAAAGAACGATTAATCTGAATCGATGGACTGTGCATTTTTGTTGCAGATGTTTAAATAAAAATAACATAAATTTACAATAATGACTTTACTAATATCTTGTTAGTATTATGACCTTTATTATAATTTTTTGTGAAAAAAATGTAAGGCCCTGTTTACAAAGTGCAAAGTTAATCACACTTTTGTCACGTCTCCCCTTCTCTTGGCACATAAGGCAGGCACACTCACTGAACTCTAATGCTGATAGATTCATTGTTTATTCAAAAACCAAAAAAGGCATGAGAGCCAGACTCAAGAACTATAGCTTTACTAAATCAAAGAGACAGGAGTACATCAAAGTAAATATGATGGTCGACCAACAACGCAGGTTGAACTAAATACTAAAACCAAAACCCCAAAAACCAATCATAAACAGAACCACTAACTCAACACAGCTGAAATTTATGATCCTGAAAAACCCACCACCACTTCATAATAAAAGTTCCCCAACTACATGGAGTAGGTGTTTTGACTGCAGTATGGTCACGCTCAGTCAACCGCAGACGTCAGCTGATACAAGGTAATTCATTGTTTACATTATACCAAGACCAAACTGCACAAAATGTTTTCTACTGTTTCACCATTCTGCAACAAGTGCAAGGTCACAGAGGATACAACTGCTCATGCTTTCTGGTTTTGCCCTTCACTGTTTAGATTTTGGACAAGTATATTCAATTGGTACGCTAAGGCCTATAACAGGCCTCTTCTAAATGACGCAGAACTTGCTATTTTCGGCTTTTCACAACATACCTTTAGTCTTCCAAAAACTTTACAACATGCCCTCACTTTGGGTATGATCGTGGCCAAGAGACTTATATTAAAGAACTGGGAAGTCATCTTCACCTCCCTCCTTTCGATTTTGGATAACGGACATGATTTCTGTTATACAAATGGAGAGACTCAGATTTTTGAGGACCAACTCTACTGAAAAGTTTCCTGCTGTTTGGGGACAGTTTCTTGGATACTTGGATACTACAACTAGCTGACAAACCAATGTTCAATGTTATATCACCTTTGGGCATTCCTACTGACTGATTCTATTGCAGATTTTTGTTTTAGTTATCGAACTTGCATTTTTTTATTGTAAGCATTACAATTTAGGTATGTAGGCATTGTGCATGTGTACTTTTAAAAATTATTTTACTCTTTTAGATTCTATTTTGTTTTCTACTTCTGTATTTATCTTTATTTATTTATTTACCTTTCTTTCTTTGTGAGTACTTGAGTTGCTAGGTTACGGGAACGCTGGCGAGACTGACGCCGCTCCGTCTGGCTTGTTTTTATTTGGCATTTTTAAAAATTTTATGATTTATTGCAAATATTCGTCCTTTCAAAACATAGTATTGTCTTGTCTATATATTTTACTATTATTTTCACTATTTTGTAACTATTTTCTACCATGGAGAGAACAAAGCAGACCGCCCGCAAATCCATCGGAGGTAAGGCGCCCAGGAAGCAGCTGGCCCCGAAGGCTGCTCGCAAGAAAGCTCCGGCCACCGGCGGCATGAAGAAACCTCACTGTTACAGGCCCGGCACCGTGGCTCTGAGAGAGACCTGCCGTTACCAAAAATCCACGGAGCTGCTGATCCGCAAGCTGGCCTTCCAGCACCTGGTGCGTGAGATCGCTCCGGACCTCAAGACCGACCTCCGCTTCCAGAGCTCCGCCGTCACGGCCCTGCAGGAAGCCAGCCAGGCTGACTTGGTCTGTTCGGCCAGGCTTACTTGGTGGGTCTGTTCGAGGACGCGAACCTGTGCGCCATCCACGCCAAGAGAGTCACCATCATGCCTAAAGATATTCAGCTGGCCCGCCGTATCCGTGGAGAGTGGTCTAAACTAACTGTGCTTAAGGTCCCCAATGTGGAACGCCCTCCCTGAACATCTGAGAACACTGTCTGCTTTAAAAAGGACTTGAAACATTTCTATATAATATAATTTATAATTTAATTTAATATATCTATTCTTTAACTTTTATAACTTCTGTAAAGTGTCATTGAGAGTCATGAAAGGCGCTTATAAATAAAATGTATTATTATTATTATTATTACTTGTGAGGTCTGACACAACGTTGTTTGTTTGTAGTATGTTGTATTTTGGAAAATCTTTAAAAACAAAATAAAAAAAATAAATAATAAAAAAGTTCCTCTAGTGGCCGCCCACCGCTACTGTCCCCAGCCCTGACAACTTTGTTTCATGTGTGTATTATAAACCTGTCTGGAATTTTAAATTGCTGTATTAAAAATAACAGTAAATTTGCAGATTGAAGTTACAGCTCCTCAGGCTGCAGCGCCGTTTTACTCGGTTTAACATTAGAACCAGCGAGTCTGATGGTAATTTTACTGTGTGTGTGTGTGTATGTGAACAGGTCTCCAGGAGCAGATGTTGAATGTATTTGGGGCTAATTAACCACTGCTATGTAGCTGCTAATGTGAGTAAAGCTGTGAGGATGAGCTGCCAGGTGTTACACACCGATTTCTGTGCTTTTTTGCAATTTTGATGCTACACAAACACAGAGTCCTTTGCATGCAGAAGGTCTATATACAGCTTACATTAAATTATTCCAACGATGAAATCGCATGGCTCATGGCTCGTCTGATATTTTCATGCAGACGCAAGACTTACACAGACGTTTTATGCTGCACAACGTACACAGTTTATAAACTCATGTAATCCAAAGAGTAAAATCACAAAGACCCAAATTGTATAGGGGCAATGGTAGCTACTGGGTAACAAAAAAAAAGGTTGCAGGTTCCTATCCCCACTTTTGGTCATAATTTATACTTACCTTAATTGTCATTTAAGGTAAGTATAAAATCACCATGGTCGGGCACAACACAGCAATAAGCATTTTACTGCATGTCAGTCTATGTATGATTGTGTATGTGACGTATAAATTTTGAATTTGAATTTGACTTACTACCACTATGTTCCTAAGCAAGACACATACCCCTCAGCTGCTCCAGGAGGACTAAACCTGTAACTAATGATCGTTAGTCACCCTGGATGAGGGCATCGGCCAGATGCCTTAAATGTAAATGCTACTGTACTCCATGCAAAGCAGTCTAATAACAGGGATTTTATTTTATAATTCTGATTATTTTAAACACTAATAAAGTGTTATTAGATTAGATTAATGTAATTTTGCAGTGTACAGATACAAAGTAAATAAAATGCAGTTAGCATGTATTCAGAAGTGCAGAAGACTAGTATAATTTGCAAGTAAACTGCAAATGAAGGAGTAAATACAGCAGCATAGCAATAATTCAACTACAATATGTACAGATACATTGTACATGAGGTGAAGAGGAACATTTGAAGGGGGAGGTATAACAACAAGGTGGGCCTATGTCAGACACTATCTACAACCATAGTACATCATCTAAGCAGTAAACACACAGATTAGTATGTATAAAAAATAAATCAAATAAAACTATATTATTTTAACACACTTTTGGTAGGTTGTGTTTTTAGTAAAGTCATTCTGAAGTAAAACTCAAATCAGCACGCCTTATGCTCACAGAATTCAGTGGTCACACTTTGGAAGCAGCTGCTGAACTCTTGTGCCTGAGAACAGCGAACAGTGAACAGTGTTACTGATGAAATGCGCTGAGCTTTGCTGCTGATAGTGAGGGGAATGTGAATTAATTCCGACACACAGCTTACAATGAGAACTGCGTGTCCTCAGGGGGGCGCTGTAGGTGGGTTTGTCAGAGCAACGGAATGAAGAGAAAGCTACCGTTTACTGACCGTCAGCTGCTTTTCAATCTGCAATTTCATAAGAACGCTGTGCTTCCAGACTTTAATATGTTGAGTGTGAGCTGCTTCAAGTCAAGTCATCTCAAACATATACACACAGTACACAGTGAAACGAAACAAGGTGCTTCCAGAACCGTGGTGCAACACAAGAACAGAAACAGAACTAAACACAAGTGCAACAAGACAACTAGACAACACAACCTTTAGTGCGACTGACAATAGCTACAGTCTGGATGAAAACAGTACTTTGATGACAGGTACTGTATTCTAGCAGCAGAGAGTTATGTGTGCAGAAATGTGTGACCAAAGGTACATGTGCAAAAAAATGCAGAACAGAGTTAAACAGCAATAAATATGATTGTGCTAATATAGCATCTAATATACTGTAATATAATGAGTGTGTGATATAACACAGTTACACTTGCTGGGCCTGTGTGTCCAAGTCTACAGCTCTGAATATTTTACAAATAGCTCTGCATCTCAAGTAGAACACGATCTATTCCTATGTCATTCAGATCATTCTGAAGCTCACTGATCCATAAATTTAAATTGAAACTTACCACCTGTAAACAAAGCAATTATATTTCAATCCTCCCCCAACACTGTGTGTCTAAAGAAATTCTCCAGGCCCCTGTGTTTCGTCCTGATGACGAACCAGTATATAAAGAACTGGCATCCCTGGTTCAGCCCCCCATTTATTATTACAAAGGTAATATAAAGTGGAATTAAACTTACCAATACACCAAGGCGTGTCGGACCATTTACCGTTTTCACATTTTATCACACCCCACCATGTATTGCTAGCAGATTTCAGACCAGAGTTGCAGGCATAGGAAACCGCAGCACCATGTTCGTAACTTCCCTGCTCAGGGACTAGATAACCTTGAGCTAGTGCGGGACTCCGACAGCCTTGTGTACCTGTAAGCAACAAATCAGCAACTTTAGTTCATCTCATCTGTGCAGCAACGCATGTTGCATGTAAGACAATGGTAACACCTCATACAAAAAAGTGGGATTTAGAGTGGAAAGTATCATTAGGACCTGTGTGATACAAAATCCTGAACGACTGCAACAGCTGATATGAATTCATATTTTCAAAAGAAGCATTACATGCAGCAAGATTAATTCAGTGTTCATTTTATGCTAAAGCTCTTACCTCCTTGAGCCTGACACAACCCAACACACAGAGCAAGCAAAATAATCTTCATTTTGTCTGGACTGCTCCTCTCCTTGGATCGCGACATTAGCCTTCTATTTAAAGAGAGAAGACTTTAAAACTAGGCTACTTTGTCAATAAACTTATTCACACTGGGTAAATGATTAAACCCTTTGACTCTGTGTACGAGAAACCACGAGTCTAGCAACATTTCGTCATCACAAATGTCCCTCTGTCCATTTTTCAGAAGTATTTTCAGAAAATAAGCAATTATCAAATGTACTCACCTTCCTCTTGTCCTTCTTATTGCTATTATTACATTTTTGACTGAGATTTTGAAATTTGGTCTGAATTTGAAATACAAGTCATTTGGTTTGGCTTATTCACTTAGTTCAGGTTAAGCTTGGGATGTGTTGTTGGCCTAGTGGTGGCGGCCTAGTGGGTAGGATACTTGTCTCTCTGGACCAAGAGGTCATGAGTTCGAATCCTACCTTCAGCATACGACCACTGGGTTCCCTTAACCCCAAGTTGGTCCAGGGAGACTGCCCCCTGTATTTAGGGAATGGAAGTTGCTAAATGCCATAACTGCAAACTTCACATTAAAATACCAGGTTTGCCCCAACATGTCTCTTGAAGAGCTACACAACAGGAATCCTTGATCTGACATACTTGGTTTCTGTGCACAACTGCTAAAGAGCTTCATTAACTCGTTCAAATGATTTTGGGGTAGCTGGACTCCACAGGAACCTCGACATTGAACTCTTGGGATTTTGAGGTGCTGTGCCAGTCAGCAGTTTCCTGAACTTAGTTCCCCAAACAGGGAACATTAAGGTTAAGCTGGCACATCTCCAACACCCTTTAAATACATCATACAGACACAGTTCTGCTTATTTACAGATCATTGTTTGTAAAGATCTGGAGGGCCTTTATCTACCTAAAGGCACAATGAGGCCTTAGTAGAAAGTCGGTCAGCGAGGTTCTGTTAGGGAGCAGATGTAAGAACGGATTTGGTTTTTCTGGGGCCCCAAGCAAAGTTATGTCTGTAGGTTCCATTCAGAAATGATATTTAGTGCAGAATGCAATAGTTACCTCATAGAGCTGCTCACCAGCTCATTCTGTCTCAGCAAAAGTCCTCCTTGGTGGTCAGTCGACATTTTTAGCTAAATCTAAGAAGGAACACTTTGAGCACTTTGAGTCTGAGCACTTAAAACTAGAGTAACTGCTGTAGTTGAGAAGTCCTGGGGGTGGAAGACTGCAGAAATTTCAGCCACAGATCTGTCTTCGTCCAACAAACCAGCTTTTTTCTCAATTGTAAGGCTTTTCTTTAAATTTCTTTCCTTTTTGGACCGCTTAATAGTTTCAGGATTGCTTTTAAGAGGGCTAATTATGTAGATATAGTGTAAAGTGTTCATTTGTCACACGTAAACACACCACAGCACAGAATGTGAACAGCACAAAATTGTTGCCTGCATTAAACGCATTCACCAAGTGAAGCCGTGGGCAGTCAGCAACACAGCGGGTTGCAGTGTGTGGGGACGGTACCTTGCTCAAGGGAACCTCAGAGGTGTCCCAGGCAGTCCTGGGATTGGTAACTATGGCCTTTACAACATCTGTTTGGTGGACAAAAATAAAGCCCCACTAACTTTTGGAACCCTTGCAATGGTGTGGTGGTAAAGACCAACACTGTGTAGCACAGTTACAGCCACATAATGTTCAAATGTTTTTTCACTATTTTTATAGTCTTAAAAATTAATGCACAGTATTACAGACTTTAAGACAAAAGTGTCCAAAAGGATTATTTAAAATCGAATCAAAATGTTATGGAAGCTAAGGGTTTACCAGACTTAACATCAAATTCCTCACAATGTACTCATGTTTTTTTCTTTTCAAGTGGAAAAGCAAGAAATAGTAATAAAAATGTTTAGGATCCAAGCTAGTGCTCTAGCTACTACTGTTAGCTAGCTTGGTAGCTAAGAAAGCCAGCTCATGGTAGTTTCTAGCATTTGCCCACTAAGTAGCTAGCTGGTTTAGCTCACTTCTACGTGTCTGAGGTAAAAACCCATTGCTAGCAACCTAGCTTGAAACCAAACAATGAAAATGTCACAAGAACACCGGGGTTACCAGACGTAGCATCCAGTTTTCAAAAGTACTGTTTTTATAAGCTAAAAAGCAGAAATCAATTAGAAAAAAAGTCAAACCTAAGATAATTAGCTTCACATTATTTGCGGTATATATTTTATACTTACAGTTACAAAACAAAAGCATCTAATTTTATCTTGTTGCGCTGTACATTCCTGTGTAGTATTGCAATGACAAGCTATTGTATTCTATTCTATTCTATTCTAATGTTAGCTGGCTTGGTAGCAAACCAACCACCTCAATATTTCTAGCATGTTTGCCAATTAGTTAATTAGTTAATTAATGTTTAGTTGAGTTGCATTTGCAGCCACCATAAGGAAAGGATTAACTGAATCTGATGTCAGAGTGCAGTGAAGAGAGATTTACTTCCCTCAATATACCTCAGTCAAGCTAGGAATTCACAATTAAAATGCCTTAATTTATAAAACTGTGTGCTGACTGATTTAATAGCCTCCTTTGGTTTTTGTTTATCTTTTTTCCTAAACATACAGGGTCTATTCCAGAATGTAGGCTAATTCTCTTTAGCCTTCTACCTTCCTTTTTGCACCACATAACTAGAGATTTTTTGGACTTAGCTCCCACAACAGGACCTAAAATGTAAAGGTTCTACACCAGTTCAGTGCTGGTTTTAATTTCACTTTAATATTCAATGTAATTTTTTTAAAGAGTCAACAAGCAGATCTGATGTCTTGTTATGATGGACAAAATCAAGAAACTTTTTTATAATGTTGTAGACCACACAGAGGGGAATCTTGCTACCTAATTTTAGAGTGATCAAATTACATTTGGACATTCATATACTTAAATTGACACAAAACCTCAAACGTGTTTAACCTAAAATCTGTGAAATGTTAACAAATACGTACCCAAGTAAATAAAGCCTTTTTATACACACATTTTTTTTACCTTACATGTATATTATGCTACTACTGAGACACACATTTAGAAATATTTGCCTTTACAGTTTTTCATTTCATTCATCCCCACATAATCTGCGCTGCTTGTTCTAACCAGGCTCATGTACGAGTCTTGGGACAGTGGGAAGGTAACACAGAATGGACCCACGCTGTGAATCGAACCCAGGACCACCACGCCACCCGCTTAGCTAAAAAAAGTAACTAATTTCATATCACTGTCTACTTCAGTTTGTGTATTGGTAGGGATGCATGTGTCAAGCATGTAAAACGGGCTTATTTATGCTTCCTTCATGTACAAAAATATGTCCATTGAAAACAGTGTGATCATCGGTAGGTTAACAATAACAAACACGCCGATGGTGAAGGAGGTCATGATAATGTAATAATATCCCAGTGCCTGGGTGACGTTACCTCATATAGATGTCTTCAGTACTTTTTTAATGTATTAGTCGTGTCTTACTTGAATTATTTCCTATCCATCCCCCGAATGCATCTTTAACATTGTCCAATGTATGTAATCAAAACAGAAATGGCTTTTGCTTGTTCAGCTTGTTATTTAATTTTCTGGCATGATTTCCATTCCCGATGATGAAAAAGTCCCAGAATTGTTCAAAATCAATTCATCACTATTGGGCCAAAGTGCTGCATTGTGAATTACATACTGTGGCTGGAAAAAACACGCCTCCATTTGTACCTTAAAATCCACCACTATCATTATAATACAATAAATAAAAGGAAAATAAACCATCACATTGTACAACAGGTCTGGCGACCCTGTCTAGGCCCAGTTCTGCGTATTTTCAGGTTTTCAAGTGATCCAACTGATACACAGGACAGTTCATTGTTGGTCTACTCTTTATATGTTGGTGCTCACTATACAAAGGTTTGATCCAACCATTTAACTGGGAGAGAGAGTGTTCAGTCTGAAGCACGCTCTACCATTTAAGAATCCTTATTTGTAATGACGTACAGTTGTGCTCAGATGCTTTAGGGAAATCCAGCCCTGATTGGTTGAAAAGTGCATCCCACCACACTTGTACCATTCAGCCGTTCACAGGTTGATAAGGGACAGTTGGTTTCTATACCAGTTTTGGTTGAATTACTGATAAACTGGTATTATTAAAAACATACATCTGAAAGAATGTCCAGGGCTTTCTCGCTTCACTTTGGCTGTTTATGTGCAAACCTGTTGTGTGAAAGCAATTGAACACAAAATCACAGCAGGATGATTTTACAACAAAAGAAGCAAGTTCCGTTTCTTTTTACTTGACCCTAAGTATTAAAATGCCCACCTGCCCTAGTTGGAGTGAAAGTGACTGTGTCCTGCTAACAGAAGCAGGGGTATGCTTTAGTTAAGCATTTGAACGTTGGGAAGCGCTAATGGGTGTGCTCAGAGGCAGACATGTTCTGGACAGTGGTGGCCGTGTCCAGGCCCAGCAAAGTTCCCAGATACGATTGGTCCCGGGGGTCCAGCATTTGCTCTGGCCGCACCGGGTGCACTATATTAGCTGGCTGAGGAGTCAGTGTGTATTTCTCCAGGAACACGAGGTCAGTGGCTGGCTGATAGCCTCCTGGCTGCGGCTGCTGGACCGCATGAGTCAAGTCACTTTCTTCAGGCATCTGGACCGGCACCAGAGTGACAGGCACACACACGTCGCCCTGCAGGACGCTCTTATACGCTTTGGCCGTTTCAGATGGGGCCAGGGGTCCTGGAAGTTTCTCGTTTGAGGCAGTGGACAGATGGGACGGCGACTGGCTCGCAGGACGTCCACTGTGGACATGGTCCACGTGATATTTCAGCTTGTCCTTGCGCTTAAAGGTGGCGTTGCAGTGTGGGCAGTTGAAGGGACGCACGTCCGAGTGGATGACCATGTGCTTGGTCAGAGTTTTCTTAATCCGGAAAGTCTGGTTGCAGATCATACACCTGTGGGGTTTCTCACCTATTGGAAAAATCACAAAACAAAAACAGCAATTCAAAAGGGAAGGACATTTGTAGGGACTCACTATCTGATCAACTGTTTTGAAGAAAATGGCAAGGTTTTTTAAAAATAAAAACTTTAATACTCTAGGATAGTCATATTGTCACCACCATAGCAAGACTTTTTTATTCCATTTTGGTTGTTTTTTTCGAAAATACTAGCTGGGCTTTACATAGTATTTCATGACGAATAGACCAGTACAAAAGGTCCAAAAGTATTTAAAATAAAACCTTTTCACATTAACACACTTCATTCTCCTAAAATATAGGAGAGATCCAAGGTTCTCCAGGTGCTTATTTTGACAAACCAGGCACTAACAACAGGTGTGATGCATGCAGGACAACTCTGTGCACCACCTACAGGAGGGGTCTAGAAATTACACCCTCTGCTTGTCGCACCTAAAATCGCCCACATTTTTCTCACGGCTGCCCCAGGCCTTCGCTAGGATGACCAATCAATCTGCCCTAAAGGAAAGTGCCCTTCATGAGGATGACATTATGGCCCAATGCTGTGCACAATAATTACCTGAATGTGTTCTGAAGTGCGTCATGAGGTTGGTCTTCCCTCTGAATTCTTTCTTGCACACTTCACACTGATGCACTACAGCCTTGTACCTGCAGGTGTGAAAAACAGGCTCTTAAAATCCACCTAAAAGGAGCTACTGATATGATCTAAAGATAAATGAACAGTAACATTTAGGGCTGTAAGATACATTGCCTGTTAATTGTCATGGTGACATCAGTTTCTGCAACACTGATATGCCAGAAGGCCACAATATGCAAATGAGCCTCTATGTAATCTGTTAATCATGTTATTTTTAACTGTTAAAGCCCCTGACTGGACAAGGTGTTTTTAAAAGTTATATATATTCTACATTTTGCCGTTTCATTTTTTCTATCATGTTTGTGTAACAAAAACATATTCATAATTCATCATACATGTACATAATTTCATTCTTACATGACCATTTTCCAACCTCTGTTCAGCCCTGAGAATTTTCTGTTACCATGCTATTAAGATTGATACATGCAAATTATTTCATTTCTAATGGGTTGCCCTGTACTGCAGCTCATTCAGAAGGTAGCACAGGGTTAAACACTCCTTAGAACTGTCACTGCTTAGTGACAATATGGGCCCTTAATATACCAAAAAGGTGTCGCATTCACAGCACACATGAGTATAATTGCAATACTGATATTTTGTTCATATCAGGTAGCCCTACAATCAAGATAAGGTTAAAAATTTGGGTTTCATATTGGTTTAAAAGCATATAAACGTACAAGAACATAATTGCTACGTTATACGGGCAAGACATCATTACTGTACTTTTGCATCATATCCTCAGTAAAGTCATTTTATACGGTATAAAGATTGTATCTCAGTGTTAAACACTTCAGTCCCCCGACAGCTGAAGTATCCCTGGAGAACATAAAAGCACAGAGAATTCCAGATGTTTCAGGACAGGCCGATACACTTAGAAATGTTTATGTGATAGCAAAGTATTATCTAACACTGTTAAATCACTCAGCCCTATAACATGATTTCATTAGGCCTGTGTTTCATTTCATTTCCTTTCAGACTGCTGGGACTGCAAACTTCCGCCAAAGTATCTGGTTGGACTGTGTGATGCGCTCACTTTCGCCAGACTTTCTCTCCCAGATGAATGCTTTTGTAATGGACGGTCAGGTGGTCAGCACGTCTGAAACATTTGCCACACTCTTCACACTGGTGGGCTCTCTCTCCTGTGGAAGAACAAAATACAGTGTTTTTTAGCCAACTGAACTCAATGTCAGTGAACTGAACTCAATGTCAGTGAACTGAACTCAATGTTAGTGTGAGACATTGCTAGGCACAAAAAACTCACAGTATTTTTAATGACTGAATCTTAAAATGGCTATTACCAGTGTGAATTTTCCTATGTTTCTTCAGGTGATCGTGACGAATGAATGTTTTTCCGCATACCTCACACTCGTACCGCTTATCATCGTGGTGCACACGAAGATGGAGCCTGAGCGAGAAAACAGGATGAGTTTGTTTAGCATAAAAACAGTAGGAGCAGCATCTTGAAGCCTGAACTTAGTCCATGTTTATGGATAACAGTAAGTACAATATACATAAGTGAGTCCATTAGGGATTACCGAACACCATTACATGGTTTGAAGCGAGTGTGGCTGTGATGATTTAAGCCTGGGTTAACACCATTACTCATCCGCTGTACCTGTAGGAGCTGCCATGGCGAAAGCTCTGGCCGCAGATGCTGCAGAGGTGAGGCTTCTCTCCACTGTGGATCCTCTGGTGCTCTCTCAGTGTTGTCCTGAAATGAAGACAAGAGGAAAACAAAGCTGTTGCTCAACAAAGATGCAGATTTGTGACAGTGTTATTGCAAAAATGAGGAATGCTGGAGTGAAGTGAAACTAAACACTCTTAACTAACGGTACCAAATTTTCATGTTCTCCCCCCCAAGTTAAAACTTTTCTGTTTGGTCTGAACCAAAACAGCAGGTGTGGTTCAACTAAAAGAGGTGGTCATGGCCAGGTTCCCATGGTTCATTCTGGTTGTGAGTCTTCAAACCAATCAGTATCAAGTACGAGGAGACACAGGTGATAACTTACATGCAATATTCCTCATAATTCTACATTTAAATATGGTTATTTTGTTGTACAGTCAGTCAAGTGTAGTGTTTTTACTCCTAGTGTATAGTTTCACTTGTGTATCGATTAATAGGTGCATTTTTATTTACTATCTATAATTAAAGTGTGTATTACTGTGTAGTTATTTTACAAGGACTGATTGTACAGGACACTCCATTGTACTTGTACACTGACAATTAAGATATCTTGTATATCTCGCAGATAATGACGACAGGACTATGGTGATGGCATCAGGACACAGGCAACGAGGATGAGATGTAGGTGATGGCAACAGGACGTAGGTGGCAAGGAGGATGGGATGCAGGTGAGAATGATGGGGTGCAGACGATGAGAGTGGGACGCAGGCTACAAGGACAGAATGCAGGCGATAGGGCATAAGTGAAGACAACAGCATGCAGGAGATGACGATGGGATGCTGGCAATGATGATGACAAGACTAAGTCGAGGGGAAATGGGGCGCAGGAGATGAAGACAAATGTGTGTGTAACAGGATGCAAGTGAGGATGACAGGACATAGTTGATGATGACAGGACATAAGCGAGGACGCCGGGATGTAAGCAAGGAGGACGGGATGTAGGCGAAGGCGATGGGACATGGGGAAGGAGTGGCGGATGCAGGAGATGATGATAGGACGAATGTGATTGACAATAGCATGTAGGCGATGATGACGGGCCATGAGCGATGACAGTGGAGTGCGGCCAATAGCAACAGCATGTAGGCAATGACATCAGGACATAAGAGGGCCCTGCAAGGTTCCTCAGGGCACAAAACTGCAAGTCTTGTATGGAATTTAAATGCCCATAAGTTGAGAACATTTACAGTTAAAGTATGGAAAGGGTCTCACCTTAGTACCAGCACAAAATTTCAAACAGCTGCAAAAAGGATTTAAAAAAAAAAAAAACCTTTAACGAATGTCAGTTGGCCTGGAATGAACACCCCTAGTCTTACCTCTCTCTGACGGACTTTCCACACAGAGAGCAGGTATATTTCCTCTTCCCTCCATGGGTGCACTCTATGTGCCTCTTTCGATTGCCTGTGTCGTTAAACTGCCTGCCGCAGATGTCGCACGGGAAAGGTCCTGGAATGACAACAAAACAAATCTGCTGAAGTATCTGCAAGCATCCTCACAACAATGAGCACCATGCATGAAGAGAAACTCACCCAGGTGAAACTTTTCCTGGTGCTTTAATCGGGCAAAGCGGGACTTGAAGTAGTCGTCGCAGTATGCACACTTAAAAGGCCTGTCCTGAGAGTGCAGGATCATATGCTCCTCCAGATGAGGCCGACGGGTGAAGGACTTGTGGCAGATCTGTGGAGGAAAACAGCAGCACACAGCTTTTAATCACACACACAAACACCACCAGCTGTAACCATGAGAACGCACAAAACCAGTCAAAAGTCTGGACATTTGAATCCAAAGGGTCATGTGCTTAAATGCTTGAAATTGGTCATTTAAGTTTCAAGTTTTATTGTCATATGCAGATAACAATGTAGCATCATTACTCGTATTGAAATTCTTAGACTCATGTTCCCGCAACATATAGAAAAGTATACAGATAAATTTAAAAAAAAGAAAAATATTTTAAAAGTAGAAAATAGGTACAATAATAAGTAAATAACATTTTTAAAGAGTGTTTAGTATTTATAAGTATTAAAAGATAGTTTAATATTTCCAAGTATTGACCGCATGTCTAGTGCAAAATGATGCGGTGAGGTATGTAGAATGTGGGGTGCAAATTGTGCAGTGAGTGTTTACAGTGGCACTGTTTAAAGTGACACGGTGAAGAGTCTAGTAGTTGTGGTGAGTGTATATTGGTGTGCAGAATGTCAGCAGTTCAGAAGCCTGACGGCTTGTGGATAGAAACTGTCTCGGAGTCTGCTGGTGCAGGTCTGGATGCTCCTGTACCGCCAGACAGAATACTCACGCTGGTGCATAGGTAGAAGTTTTTGAGTATTCTGGAGTCCATGCTGAACCTTCTCAGGTGCCGTAGAAAGAAGAGCCGCTGTCTTGCTGCTTTTGACCAGCTCAGATCCTTGCTGATGTTGATGCCCAGCAATCTGAAGCAGCTGACTCTCCACCTCTGCTCCTTCGATGTGGATGGGGGTGTGGCCTCCTCCCTGCAGTCTCCTGTAGTCCACAATGAGCTCCTTGTTTTTGTTGACGTTGAGCAGCAGGTTGCTGTCGCGGCACCATGTCAGGGCTCTCACCTCTGCCCTGTATGCCGACTCATCCCCATCAGAAATGCAGCCGATGATGGTGGTGTCGTCTGCAAATTTGATGATGGTGTTGGAGCTGTGTGTTGCCGTGCTGTCGTGGGTGTACAGGGTGTGCAGCAGGGGACTGTACATTAATGTACATTTAGGCAGCTCACATTAGTTTTCTTTGGGACAGGGATGATGGTGGTCCTCTTAAAACATATTGGAACAGCAGACTGGAGCAAGGAAAGGTTGGAAATGTCTGTGAAGACATCTGCCAGCTCGTGGGTCCATGCTTTGAGAGCACGACCTGGGATACTGTCCGGTCCAGGAGCTTTCCGTGTGTTTACTTTTCAGAAGTATTTACACATGTCTGCCTGAGATATCTGAAGAGGGCAGCTGTCCTCTTCCAGCAAAAGCTCCTTGTTTTTCAAAGCGTGCATAAAGGGTGTTTAGCTCCTCAGATGGAGAAGTAGTTACCTCCCCACTCTGCAGCTCTTTCCCTTGTAGTCTGTGATGGTCTTTAGTCCACTCCACATGTTCCTGGTGTTGCTGTAGCATGATTCCACCTTTTCTCTGTACTGCCGTTTTTATTGCTTTTCTGAGCGCATACCAGGATGTTTTGTACTCACGTGGGTCTCCGGATTTAAAGGCTGCAGTCCGCGCTCTGAGCGCTGCATGGACCTCTCCGTTAACCCACGGCTTCTGGTTGGGGTAAGTCTGTACATTAACCCGCGGTACAACGTCATCGATATACACACACATTCTAATGTGATTTAATGTGACCACCAGATATAGTCCAAAATGCAATGAGTTGAGATTTTTATTCAAAAACACAGCAGTGCAGGGTAAGCTCCAATTCCACATGATGATCCATTTTACTATGATTAACAAAGACACACATACTGTACATACACACACACACACAAGCGCGAGCACACCACTCTGTGGGCTGATTTTAATCAGTTAAAGGAAACAAATAGAAAGACATTAAATGTGTTGCTAATGGTACGTCATGTAGAACGGAGTAAGACAAGAACTCACATCACACTTCCACCCTTCACTTTTCCTCTTCCTCATGCTCACAAACTCCTGCATGCGCTCGTGATGGAACCTGCACAGAGAGGTCGACGACATTCACTCAGAGAGTCCCGTACTCAAATACCTACCAACAGGCACAAACGTGCTGTGAACTGAAACCGAGTACTTAATTATATATTGTCTAAATTACATTTACATATTTAAATTAAGGTTAACAATTGTATACAATTTTTCAGTATTAAAACAAAACAACAAATAAATGTTTGTGTTTAAACTAAAATCTGTTCAGTGTCAGTTTCAATTTCTGTGTGCTAGAGACACAGATTTAGACATTTTAGTCTTTACAGTTTTTCAGTTCATCAAACACATCCAACCACCCATCCATATACCCATCTAAATATCCATCCATCCACTGGTCCATCTACCCATCATTCATCTACCTAAACATTCATCCACCCACACATCTAAACATCCATCCATTGACCCATCCATCCATCCTTTTAAGACATCCATCTACCCACTGATCCATACACCCATCCATCCACCCACCCATCTAAAACTCCATACACCCACTAACCCATCCACCCATTGACCCCATCCATCCATCCATCCATCCATCCATCCATCCACCAATAGACCCATCAACCCACCCACCCACCCATCCATCTACCCCACCATCCCCCCACACATCCACCCCCCCACCCACCCCAACCCCCATACACCCACCTATCTAAACATTCATACACCCACACATCTAAACATCCATCCATTGACCCATCCATCCACTCACCCATTTAAACATCCATCCACCCACCAACTCATCCACCCATCCATATATCCATTCTCCGGGCTACTTCAGTTAAAAAGGGTGATGGTGCTGGAGCCTATCCCAGCGATCATAGGGCAAAAGGCAAAGAAGCACCCCGAACAGGTCTCCAGTCCATCGCGGGCTATTTTTGGGTTCTTTGTATTTCTTTCCTTTTCCAAATCATTTAAAGTAACAGTATGTTTCTCAGTATGTTTCTGTGACTGCAAAAAACAATAAAGATGTGCATAATTTCACACTGACCTTCTGACATGCTTGCCCAGCGTTTTCTTGCTGGCATGGAGTTTGTTGCAGAAGGGGCATTGGTGGTCTTTCCTCTGGATGGGCGCGTCACCGGTGTGCTTCTTCTTGTGCACAGTGAGGTTGGACTTGGTGGAGTACCGCTGCTGACAGATATCGCACTGAAAAGGTTTTTCTCCTGTGTGAACTCTGGTGTGACTCTCATATTTTCCTATAAAAACAATCAATATTGTGGCAAAAATAATAATTATTAATAGCAAAGGAATATTTAAATATTAAAGAGAATTTTTAATAGTAAACTACTTTTGCATATACTGTGAACGTGGCCAGCACGTTGTACGGAAATATATTACATACACTTGAAAGCATACATATGCTTTCACTGTATGCTTTTCTCACCTATACGATCAAATGTCTTATCACACTTGGGGCATTTGAGGGTCTTCTTGCTTGAGCTCTGGATGATGACTGGTGCCAGACCCTCTGGGTAAATGTGGCCTTTGACCTGCTCGACTGAAGCCTGTGCTTTAGCCACACGGCCGGAGTTCAGTTCAGTCTCCTGACCTACAGACGTCCCAAGAGCTTCACCATCATCATCACCATCACCTTCACCTTCACCGGCCTTCCTGCATTCCTCATCTTCCCCAATACTTATACTGACCTCCTGCTCCACAGGAGCTCCTGTCTCTTCTATACATTTATTTATTTGCTCTCCCTGCTCTTGCTCATGATTGTGGTCACCACCACGATCTCCTTTATCTTCTTCTACCTCCTCCTCTTCCTGCTCAACAGACGTGGCCTCTTCATCTGCAGTCACCTGCTGGACATTGCTCTCCATTCCAAAGTTATTCCTGGTCTCCTGCTTCATCATATTCCTTCTATTTCTTCCAGATTTGCGGGTGCCGAGCAGAGGGTTTGTGGTTTCAAGGACCACTTCCTCTGCTTGTTCATTGTCGGAGCTAATGCTGTGCATCTTAGACACATGGTTATCTAACGACTTCTTGTAGCGGAACGTCCGACCACAAAATGAACACCGAGTTTCAGTCTGAGGCTTCTGAACACCTGGAGATGTTTCAGGCTCTTCCTCCTCCCCTTCCTCTTCAGCTACCTGTCCTGAAGCTGGCTCCGCCTCCCCTGCTAAAAGATTCACTGCCTCCATCATGTCAAAGAAGCAGGCGGCCTCAGCTAAAGGGGGGATCTGGCTCTCCTCCACTTCGATTTCAGAGGTGTACAGGAAGTCCAGCAATTGACCAAAGATGAAGCTCTCCACATTGTCAAAGGTGACACGGTCCAGGTTCGGGTTTTCACTCAGCTTAGCATTGAAATAGCTACTGCCGAATGCCAGCACCACTTTGTGGGCGTGGTAGGTTTTCCCATGCACGGTGATGGCGATGTCGCAAAACGATGGGCTCACCTGCCTGTCCTTGTTCAGGAACTTAAAGAAACAGCCATCGCTTTGGGAAATACTCAAACGGCGCAATTCCCGAGGTGTTTCGGTGGTGACCATAGAACCCACGTCTGTACGGTCATCGCATTCTTCCACTGGTTCTGCAGGCACAGATCCTGTTCCATCAGCGCGGGTGCTTCCTCTTCTCTTTACTGTGAGGTGTCGGGTTGGGTTGGCCTTCTTTTTCGCCTTCATGGTTCAGAAGAAAAGCTGAATGTTGAGTGAAAAAAATGAATTAATGGGAATCTACATGCTTTGTGACATGGTAGACTGTAAACCTGTTGTAGACTAGGGGCGTAACAATGAACATATTTTCAGCCTTGATACAATTTTCTGGTCAAGAATTTCTTAAAATGTTAAAAATGACTTGATCCTCAAGCTCTACAACTCTATTCAGCTCGGATGAATAAAAAAAGACATTTTTGTTAAATTATGCAAATCCATAAATGCACTGACCATTGCAAACAAATGCATTGGCCATCACAGTGCAAGATAGGCCTAGGACCTACCACTGGTCAGTGTTCCTGCTGTTCATCACAGTGTAAAGTAATTTTACAGAGGTTCACTGGTTGTTAGCACTGCATTGCGGCACTGACATACAGTTAACTGATATGTATATTGATCTGCTTCCCTAAATTGAACACTTTCTTAAAGCATTCTGGGCCTAATTAACTGCTAAATACACTATATGGACAAACGTATTGGGACACCAGACCATTCACTAACAGGGACTTTACTGACACTGCATTCAAATACATAGGTTTTAATATGGAGTTGGTCCCCCATTTGCAGCTATAACAGCTTCCACTCTTCTTGGAAGGCTTTCCACAATATTTTGGAGTTCCTGTGGGAATTTGTGCCCATTCATTTTGTAGAGCATTTATGGGGTTTAGGCACTGATGGCTCGCAATCCCTGTTCCAGTTCATCCCAAAAGTGTTGGATGGGGTTGGGGTCAGGGCTCTGTGTGAGCCAGTCAAGTTCTTCCACACCAAACTCATCCAACCATGTCTTTATGGACCTTGCTCTGTGCACAGTGTTGCTGGAATAGAAAAGGTTTTTAAGAGCTGTGTCCCAATACTTTTTTTCCATATAGTGTAGTACAATATGACAGTCTGCTGCCCTTATAGTGGTCAGAGGCAGATGCACAGGTCATCACACTGCATTCAAATACATAAACTTTAATGTGGAGTTGGTACCCCCCTTTTGCAGCTATAACAGCTTTCACCCTTCTTGGAAAAATAATTCTTGCCACTGGTCATCCCAGTGCAGAGTCATGTGTGCTGCCTCTGGGGGCTGCAGTAAAAATGTCACCGGCATTACTGGGAGGTCGGTCGCTGCCACAGGGGACAGAAAAGTCTAAAACACACATACTTTGATCTTAACTATGCAAAGTCAGCCCTGACCCCGTTCATTTCCATTCATTTCTCTGACTCCCCTTGCGGAGCCCCTGCCCCCCCTCGAGAGGAGAATGTCGACACACGACCCTCCGGGGCCTTTGGAAAAGGCTGAAAATGTGGCACTGTATTCTCTTTTTTCTCGTTCCTACCTTGTGAAGCGGTTTCTCTAGATGCCCCTGCTAGTTCTGCCACCCCTCGGCGTCTAAAACGACATAATGAACTGGTTTTTACCCACAAAACTGAAACAAAACAAGCAGTGCTCCACCCTCCTACATGGGCACAGCGGCACGTCTCAATAAGCCGACGCGTGATTGGCTGGCTCTCCTGTCTTCCGTTGTGTCATGTATTGACGAATATATCGGTTTATTTAATTTTATTTTTTATTCACTCTGTATGGCTTTATGTAACAAATATTTTGTTATGTTGATTTAAATGTGCGAAAAAAGTTCATGTTATGAATAAAAAATGTCCCCAGTCAGAACGACGCTTCGTTCGGAACGCAGTATTATGGTTAATGTAGTTTAAAGAGATGCAGCCTAATAATGGGGATGAACCCTCTTTTTTCTTTCTGTATACATTTTGATTCTATAAACTGCTGAGCTTTCATACACAACTCTGTCTGTTTATAATCAAACATTTGTTATTTGTAGTTTCTGTCCAAAGAAATTAATGAATCAATTATTAAACAAATAAATAAATACTGGCTGTATACTGGAGTCCACAGTTAACAGATATTGCTCTCCTGTGTGTATGTGTGTGTGTGTTATACTGAGATACTCTTCTCTGATTTGGCCTATTAATAAATAAGGTTATCAACCATGCCCAGGTTTTTAAATATTATTTATTTATACATGCCTCTCTCCATTGTTGTTGTTTTAACATTGCTAACAATATCAACAATAACCAAAATAAACGTTTCACATCTCTAACTTTTAAAAACTTTTAAAACTTATTTTTTCATATAATTATTTTTTCTCCCTCATTACTATTATTTCATTACTATTATTAATGTTATAATAATTGTTATTACTATTATTATTATTGGCTGCACAGTGTTGCAATGAGCTGTAGTTTGAAAATACACTTAGTTCAGTTTCACTGTGTTATTATTGTTTTTTTAACTGTAAACTGGATCATTAAAGGGGAAATCCACCAGTTTGTCTAAGTACCCCACAATTTAACAGTTGGGAAACTTACAGACTCTGGTTTCTTTCCAGTGGAGGTGAATGGATCCAGACGTCTCCAACACAAATACAGCCGTTTTATTCCTTATCGGCCCCCAGTGAGGCTCCACATGTCTCTGAGTGTTTATATGGATTCTGATTATGGTAAAATAGTGACAATTCAAACTAAATCAGTTTTGGGACTATTTTGTCTCACTCCGTCCTGGATGCGTCCCTCCACCATGAAAGGGTTTAGTTTTAGGCCCAAATCTTCTCAAAACTCTGGTAGAACAACGTCACAAGCGTCAAGCAGCGCATTCATAAACATTTAACAGAATGATTTCCTATTAGGGTGCTTTTAGAGGCAGACGTCTGGTTCCAATCACTGTGAACAGTTCTGACTCCAAACCCACTCTGAACCACTCGGTTTACATCTGATCCACTTGATTGCCCTTTCAATGAACAGTTAAATGGTGTCTAAATCAGTCTAAATCAGTCACTTTACAGATATAGCTCCTCAAGTGTGTTATGTAAGGCCACACGCCTGTGTGAGGTCTGTCAGGTTCGCACGTGTGACGTCACATGAATTAGCCGGTGGCCCGGGGCCCATGTGCAAGGTGTGTAAGTGTATTAGCCTAATCCCGTGGATCTGCCCCGCTCTGATCCCAGCATTACCACCGCCAGTCCCGCACACTTGCATGGATGAAGATGCACCGTAGAAGTGGCCTGTTGTGATGGAGCTTTACAAACAGAGTCTTCTCTGCACACATCTCCAGGTTCACTCAGCTTGTCCCTGCTGACCACAGCCATGTCAAGACTGACCCCACTAGTTTGGACCATCCTCTTGCTTTCTGCAGGTAAAGACTTTTCATTGGCTGTGAGCTGCTGTGTTGGCTTGGTAATGGTGTTTGCTATAGTTTCTTTCAGTTGGCTATAACTATAACATGAGTCCGCCTGCTGTGTGGGCTGTTTTACAGCATTGCCAATGCACTGTGTTTGCAGTCCATCCTGCATTTACACACTTTTTCTGCATTTTTTTGCATGCCGGTCTCCTACAATATAAAAACAGTAGGATGTAAGTGAGCCTCAGCTTTCTCCTTTGTTTGGGTGTTATTATATATTTTAGTGTATGCTTTGAATTACTTTTGAACGTATTTTACATTTTCAACTCAGTGTTGTTTATCTGCACATAATCCAGAGACGTCGGAAATTGTGTGAGCTCAGTAAACACTGAAGGGCCACCAGAGGGCGCCGCTTCAACCACAAAAAACTACACAGAACCGTGTTTATTTAAACTCCACTTAAAAACACCTCAAAGCTCCTCTGTCAACATTGATTTTGTCCTTTTTTGGAATTATTTACTAGATTAAATTCCAGTTCAGAAACGCAGCTCGCTGAATAAGGAAGAAACCGTCAGTATTTACCCCTAAATGCAATAGTGTTTATAGTTCAGAATGGAGAGGGCTGGTGTTTGGGGTTTCAGCCTGCAGGCAGCAGGGGGCGCTGTTTCACACACACAAATCTGACATGACCCCACAAACCAGTATAATTTCACTTTAACAATATTTTATTATTATAATAAATTACACTCACATAAATATTAGTTTGGGTATATACAGTGCAGGAAAAAGAGACCCCTGCTATTTATTTTTGAATCAGCCTCTCTATGAGAATGACAACCATTCCATGCCAGTGTCTGTTAAATTCCTACACAAACACCTCATTCTGCTTTATGAAGTACTGATTGGTGATCACCTGAACCAAATCTTATTTAATGAGGAAAAGTATAAAAACACTACTGTAATCAATACTCTCCTTTCACAGTGTGACCAGTTGGATTGTAAAACACTACTAGAAGTTCATCAAAGGTCATTATTGCCATTTTGTTTAAGAGTGAACAAGAGATTTGTTATCTTTGAATTAGTCAAGTTCTGTAAACGCTGTATCATTCCTCTCATCTTGATGTTTTGTCATTTCCAAATTATGCTTTAAAGAACAATATTTTTATTTGAAAATTAGGAGAAATACTGTCAGCAGTTCTTAAAAACTAAGGCAAAGCTGTTCAGTTCAATACTTGCACCTATAAAAGATAAAACCTGAGAAACTGAACATTTTTGCAGTGGTCTCTAATTTTGTTTCCAGAGCTGTATATGTGTGTGTGTGTATACATTTTTGTCATTCTTCACCTTTTCACGTTTCAAGATCAAAGTTCAGCTGCTGTTAGACACTGATTTTAAATGTCATGGGAAATTGACTAAATTAATATTAAATCCCACTGAATGTTTTTTTTTCTTCTGCTGTAAAGTTGCTGAGATTCCAACAGTGGCAGAATACATATACTTACATAAATATTTTATTAAAATAGTATATAAAATACATTAGTGTAATAAAATCACATTGGTTTCACACTATTCACTCATCATAAGTCTTATGATGAATACATCTGTCTTATAAATAATAAGCCTGGAGTTAAAATTCCCCTTTCCCTGCAGCAGGTGCTTTCAGTGACGAGGACGTTGATGTGTGTGATGCCAAAGCGTGCCAGAACGGCGGTGTGTGTGTGAGTCTGGGTGGAGGATACATGTGCCAGTGTTCTAAAGAGCCCCAAAACGGGCGCCTGTATGGCGGCCCAGACTGCACGGTGGAGCTGCTGGGCTGCGAACAACACCGCTGCCAAAACGGAGCCACCTGCTCCCCACACCTCAGCAACAGACGCCACAGGTACAGGTGCTCCTGCCCCGCTGGGTTCACCGGGACCAGGTGCCAGACCACCACCACTTTCTCTTTCGAGAAGAGCGGCTTCCTCCACATCCAGAGCCCAGCCGTGGACGCCTCGGTGACCCTGAACGTGACCCTGAGCTTCCGCACGGTCCAGACCACGGCCATCCTGCTGCACTGCCAGGTGGCTGGTCAGAGGTTTCATACTGCGTACAAGAAGAGATTTATCTCAGTCAGAAAATTATTTAAAAGGCCTATATCAGAGATCACATATCAAAGGTCACACAATACTGGCTCTTTAAATTGAAAAAAAAAAAAGCAAAACAAAAAAGTACAGTGAGGTAGCATGCAAACAAGTTCTAAAACATACCAGTGGCTTACATCCAGGTCAATATGCTGAAACTAAACACATCACATTTGTGATGTCACAAACACATTTACATATCCACAGTTCATTTATTTTTCTGTCCACCCACATACATTTCAGACTACTTCTTCTAAAGTGGCATAAAGATAAGTGGGATGTATGTAAACACTGTTAAACTACACAAAGTACACAAAACTTAGATTCTTTCAAAAAGTGTGAGTTCAGTTAACAATGAAAGTAGTTTTTTTTTAAGGTTACCAGAGGGCACTACTTCAACCGCATAAACCGCCACAGAGCTGTGTAGGCCACACTAAAGTCAAGTAGAGCTTTAACTACCTATTTAGGTACCGGAGTAGCCGCTGCGTCCTAGCGCGCCGCCATCAGAGTTCCTTTTTTAAAATAAAATTTTTGGACTTACTTGCCACTTTATATTCAAATTCACAAGCACAGTGCTTTTTATGAGGACAAAAGTGTCAGTATTTACCCCCCAAACAGTGTTTAAAGTTCAGAGAGGTGTTGTGTTTGGTGTTTCAGTCTGCAGGCAGCAGGGGGCGTTGTTTCACACACACAAAACCCACCTGACAGCTTAAACCCACCCACAGTTCAGTAGCTCATAATGTCTTTCACTTTCTAGCATCAAAAACAGATTCATTTTAAATAAAGGTAACCATGAAGGGATAAGACAATTAGAACACAGGTAATGTACATATATCAGGCACAGCAAAAATAAACAAATTCTAAAGGATGGGTGGAAAGTGAATTATGAATTATGTTTTTGGTACATAAAAACACACATAATGGCTCTCATAATTGAGAAAATGTTGAATACAAACCCTTAAAGTCAAACATGTGCTTCTAAAATGACCAGAATGCTAATAAATCTGGTGCTCTGTTGTGTCAGGTGGATGACCAGCTTCTCACTCTGGAACTGCAGGATGGCCACCTACGGCACACCCTTCGGCAGGTCCGGGACGTCCAGCCGGTCATCCTGGAGCTGTCTGGGGACGTTTCAGATGGTCGCTGGCACACAGTTCACGCATTCCTGCGCAGCCACGGCCTGCTAGGTGTCAGCCTGCTTGATCCGTCCTGCACTCCTGAGACCTGCCACAAGGAGACACTGGTGGAGGCGGCAGGGTCCAACTCCCTTCCTGAGATGGGGTCAGGCCTGGCCGAGGTCCAAAGCGTGTATATTGGCGGGACAGATGACCAGGAGCACACTTACACTGGAGGTGGTTACTAAAACGGGTCCTTGAAGTGCTTCTTTTAGATCTTTGGGTGTGAATCGGACACAGATCTGATCTTGTGAATGATAGTAAATGGGCGAGTGATGAGAAGTATCAGCAGACAGGTGGACGATAAAAAACAAAGTCGCCACATAACCTCATCCAACACAAAACAAACACAGACATGTAGGCCGTCTCTCCTGGGGCAGCGCACCAAAACAGCAAACCCTGTTCACACCTGGAATTAGAGTGCATCCCGAGCAACGCTTTATGATCAGATTACACTCGCCCGCTGTGTATGTCCATCATTTGCGTCCGCAAAGACCAAAGATGCATTGTTGTTACAAACCAGCTGGGAATTAAACGATTTAATATATTTAATAAATGAAATATTTCATCTGATGCTGTTAGTGCACAGAGGACATGGCGGTCCTTCAGTGTGGCTCAGGGCATGTTTGCATACACACTCCTAAGAGAACCTGGCCACGTGTGGCCCTGACCACCTACCAGGCTTGTAACCTGAACGTAGCCTTATATGACAGTATGTTAGGACCAGAAACCTCATAAGCAAATCTATTAGAGTGTACTGAACACATTTTGCAGTGTGATTTAGGCAAGTAGCTCAATGCTAATGAGTTTCCATTGCTTGTTTGCGGCATTAGCCTCACAGCTCCAGCATCAGTCAGTGTAGGACTTTATCGTGCGTGGCCCCTGCACATGTTTTGTAGATGTTTACCCAAGCCTTAACTTCCTTCACTCCTAACTCTAATCCTAACCCTAATGCTACTGATAATCAACTTGTCTTGACGGATAGGCTAAATGAGATTGAGATTTTTGGTAATTGATGGCATCAGTTGTGTTGGCAGCCTGTTGGAGATAAGTGGCAATCTTAAAAAGTGAATGTGGTTTCATTTGAAACCTTGTTTCAGATACTCCTGTGGAACACGGTCCTGCCTCATATTTCCTGGGCTGCATGCGGGACGTTCAGCTCCATTCTCGGACAGTGGTGCCGGGGCCAGGGGTCACACAGGTCAACGTGAGCCTGGGGTGCAGTGAGCGAGACGTCTGCAAGGATGGTCCATGTCAGAACAGGGGCAGGTGCATCAGTCTGGGGTGGAGGAAACACACCTGCGAGTGCCATCGGCCGTACGACGGAGACGACTGCTCAGAGGGTACTTCCTTAAAATTGTCTTTTCTTTTCACCTTCAGCAGACCTAACGTAATGTCGGTACTGATGCTTAAACGACATTATGCCTTGCCACACGGGTCAGCCTTACCCACCTGGGGCAAACCAGGGAAAAAGTGTAGCCATTCACGGTCTGCTGATGGTTGGAGGGGTCCAACAGTTTACGAATCAGTGAACTCTGATTCCAGCCAAGTGCAAGCTAACACATACAGGATCGGCCCACTGGATATAAGGCCTAAGCACATAGTCCACTTTGTCCTCGCAACCTGCACAGGCACTCACACCTGCCAGTCTCAGACACACTAAAACAAGATCTGCCATCTACAAATCTCTCTGATAGGTTCGTGGCAAGCCCCTTGTGCCACCTACCTGAATTTTAAGGACTCTCACATTTCCCATCCATCTTGTGTTCCACAGTTTAAAAGAGATCAAAGCACCAAGCGAAAAACTAGTGTAATAAGCTTTCAGGTTTTAACAACTAAGCAAATTAGCTTAGCTTGAAACCTGAGAAAAAATGGTCTCAACCTAAGAAAGCTATTTCAGCAACTTAGCAAAACTGACTTAGTGTCTCAAGTTTTAAGAACTAAAAAAAAGCAGATCTAAAATCTGCTGCTATCTACAGTCTCTGAACCATAGGCATGTAGCCAAGCAATAATGTGAAGGAAAAGGATCTGATATATTATAAATTAGAATTATAATTAATTGCAAATTCATATTAAGATGTCCTCAACAAAACAAAAAAAGTCTCTAGAGCGCAAACGAATTTAGAAGAGATTACAGTGCTAAAGAAACATACACACACACACACACACACACACACACACACACACACACACACGTACATGCACATGCACATGCACCTGGGCTGTGGATTAAAGTAACATAGGATTAAGACAGTAACTGTCTGTGTGAACTTTATATAACAGTCCTTTTCAATTAGCACTGGTCAAATGCGACAAAAACTGCTACTTTATTTTTTAAATTACACCCTGTTAATATGACCAATTCCTTAACAAAGTACTTCAGTTGTAGACTAATATTCAGCATCTAGAATGAATTATTAAATATCTGCTATATTTTGTAAGTGCTATGAATTTTCATAATTTAATAACTTCATTATCTATTATGAATAAGCACTTATTAACAATTGCAGCATTTTCTATGAATTATTCAGTATTTAATTATTCAATATTTACTATGAATTATATAGTATCTATCATATATGAATCAGTACCTACAACAAATTATTCAGTAACTACTGTTAATTATTCAGTATCTACTTTTATTCAGTATCTACTATAAATTATGCAGTAACTACTCCTCCTTAGCTTTCTACTACTATTAATTATCCAGTATCTACTATGAAACAGATTTGTAAGTTCAGTAGTCATACGTGTGAATACATAGGCCCCGCAGAGTCTGTGAGGTTTAAAATGCCCCAGCAGTGTCTGTGTTTGTTCTTTCCAGAGCACACAGCTGCTCGCTTCGGAAACGAAGACGTGGAGAGTTATGCTGTCTTTTCTGTGGACGATGAGCCTGGTGACTCTTTCACCCTGTCCATGTTCGTGCGAACCCGTCGGCTCCAGGGCTTGCTCCTGGTCCTCTCCAACAGCACCAGCCAGTACCTCCGCCTGTGGCTGGAAGGCGGAAAGGTCAACGTTCAAACCAACAACTTCGAAAGTCTGCTGGCTCAGGACAGCATTAATGATGGCCACTTTCATCTGGTGAGTGTGTTCCTGGAGCCCGGGATGCTGAACCTCACCCAGTCAGCCAAACTCCAGGGCAGCGTGGCCATCCGAAGGCTGCTGGTCCAGGCTGGAGATACGGTTCACATTGGAGGTTTACCAGACCGTAAAGCCTCCCTGGCCTTTGGGGGGTATTTTAAAGGCTGCTTCCAGGACCTGCGTCTGGGCTCCAGACACCTGCAGTTTTACCCCATTAACACCCCAGTTGGTTCCTATACCCTGGAGAACATGGTGGAGGTCACCCGCGGCTGCACCGGAGATAATTCCTGCAGTGTAAGTGACCTTGTTACGCAACTTACTCACAACATGCTAAAACATGGTGCTGTTCGGCAGACGTGGCTACAGATTCCCATGTAAGGCCTGAGAGTGCTGATATCTGGTCTTAGTGTTTAGTTACAATATTTGTCAAGTTTCCTAAATTTGAGAATATACTTCCTTAAAAATAAAGGTACCAAACAGGGTTCTTAGGAGGTGCAGGAGGGTTGTCACAGGAAAATAACATATTATAGGTATAATAATAATTATAGGTATAATAAATATAATCAGATAATAGATCAATTGTACGTTACACAGTATGCAGCTGATAAGAACCCTGCCTTCTTGTCCTGCAGAAAAACCCCTGTCTGAATGGTGGAGTGTGCTACTCCATGTGGGATGACTTCACCTGCAGTTGCTCTCCCAACACAGCAGGGCGGCGCTGTGAGGAAGTGAAATGGTGTGACCTGGCTCCATGTCCCTCTGACACAGCCTGCCTAACACACAGCCAGGGCTTTGAGTGTGAGTGTGACTCAAGACCTTTTTCCCTGATGAAGTACCAACAAAGCTTTACTCTCCACTGACACTCAGTGCGAAACCTCTACTCAAGTTCTAGTTGAAGATCCCTTGTTTATCCAGTGCCAATCCATGCTTCAACCCAGACAGCTTTTTAATATTATAATTAATTTTCTATTTTAATTTCTTTCATTCTGCTGGGAGGGCTGCAGAATGAAGTAGTTTATGATGTTATACTTCCAAACCAAATTTATTTTTCTTGATAGATTGATCTGCTCAGTTCAGATAAATCTATTGTGATTAATAGACTTAAAACAGATTTGTGGGAGCTGAGGATTATCCCAGGCCGGATTAACAGCAGTGTGTTGGTCTGGGTGAAGAGTTCACATATGTGCAAGTTAGGCCTGTACACAGAACTAATGGACTGCACACTGAAATCAGACCTGTGCGTCAGACCTAACTACCTCAAAAAAGAGACAAAAAATAAGCAACACGTGTGATAGGAGGTATCCCTTGTCCATCCATTCAATTAGTGACCATAGGTTTGTGCAGCTGTGCTGAACTAGGCAACCTCAGTTAGAGCCGCTTTGCAGTGATGCATTAAAGAGACTGGGGAAATGGGGGTTCCAGAGTCTGAACACAGGCCTTATGAACAGATAACTAAGATTTGAGCCCTGGTGCTGCGACAGGCATCCATGGCTGGGTGTTCCAGAGAGCACAACGGTTTCACCGTATTTGGATGGGTAAGATGGCTGTTCCTCTCCTCTACCACTCAGTGTGATGCTAGATTGTCAACAGTCTTCTGAGCTGTCTGTTGTGTTAGCGCCAGTTTCGAAAGATGTGGTGGAGATTCATGTGTCTCTGAGGAAGCACGTGCTGACCTTCACCCTCCCTGGTATCACGTTATTTGAGGAGTCCTAGCTAGTGGGTGGAATAAGACATGACTAAATTGGGCAGAAAATCATTTTAAAAAAAGCAGGGGAACCATGATTGAACGTCAGTATTGTGTCACTAATGCCTGAATTGTGTTTGCTTCTCAGGTGTTACAGATGTGACCCTTCGCAAAGACAGCCCCGTAATCACTTACCGAGGCAACGGAAAAATACGACGGTTCCTACATAGTGTCTCCTTGAATTTCCGCACAAGGAAGCAAGAAGCCACCCTACTTCTTGCAGAGCGAGAATCTGACTACATCACTGTTTCCCTCCAAGATGGACAGCTGGTTCTGGAGCTGCAGGTTGTGGCAACTGATGTTGCCATTTTTACTTTACTCAAGGCAGTTGTAGTAGAGCCAAACTGTTTTGGCTCGCTGACTCTGTCAGAACATCTAAAATGACAGGTCTTGTGGGTTGTTCTGGTATGCAGTGGTCAGTGCTACAAGGAAGGTCAACTGGTAAACCAGAGATATGGGCACCATGATGCGCATAGGGAATGGTCCAATTCCACCAAAAAAGTTTTGTAATCATGTTTTGGTACAACTTGACGAACAGGGAGTAGTCTGGCCCTAGTGGAAGTTTTGGATCATGCTAACTGCATACCTAAATAATTGCGCACTTGCCTTAAACGAGTTGTTGAGTAAAAACGGACAAAATTAAGGTTTCGACTAACAGTGCTTTCAGATATGTTCAAGCATTGATTACTATCAAGGGTTTTTCAACAAGAATTCTCATATATAGTCTACACAGAGGTCATTTTGAGGGTTTGCTCCTGTTCTTTAGGTCGGAGAGAACACCCCCTTACTGCGAGTGCAGAGCCAGGAGGTAGTGAGCGATGGAAACTGGCACAGCGCTGTCCTGAGCATGGACAATCCAACTCTGCAGAGTTCTACCTGGAGTATAGTGTTGGACCAGAAGCAAGAGGAGGCCTCAGTGTCTTCTGTAACTTGTGGAGATCTGGATTTCCTAAGGGAAAATGTGGACATCCTCTTGGGTGGTTTGGGGCCTTGGGCAAATTTTGAGGGATGTCTGGGTTTGGTCAAGATTGGCGACCTATCATTGCCTTTCTACAACCAGACGGAGCTCAACCTACCCAGGCCTCAGGAGGAACAGTTCTCAAGGACGTCTGCAAGTCCAAGTTTTGGCTGTCAGGGGTCCAGGGTGTGCGAAACCAACCCTTGCCAGAATGGAGGGCAATGCAAGGACCTCTTTGACCTTTTCCAGTGCCAGTGTTTGCCTGCCTGGGCTGGCCTGACCTGTGAGAATACGGATGCCTGCACCTCAAACCCTTGCATCCATGGGTCCTGCAGCACTGTCTCTGGGAATTATGAGTGCTTTTGTGAGACAGGGTACACCGGCCAGCGCTGTGAAGAAGTGGTGGACATGTGCGCAGGACACAAGTGCAGCAATGGAGGTACCTGTCTCAGAGGCCTCAAACAATATGCCTGCCTCTGCCCGAGGAACACAACTGGGCCTTTCTGCAAGTGAGTGCCACTTCATTAAATCTATACCTGGATATAGATATATATAGATATATATATAGATACAGGTGTGTTGAGGTAAAACAGTGGAAGAGTCACTCAAAGTTGAGGATGACATGTTTTGTCTTATGACCTTTTTAATGTTAATTTCAGAGAGAGAGTTCCAGACCTTCCATGGTACATTGACAGAATTCCGTGAGTAGTCCTTTAACAGCAATCCCTGATATTAATTAGCAGTGTCTCCACACAAATGACCATTTTAGCTCTGTAAGAAGTTTCAAATGAAAAATGAAGTGTTTTAGGCTGCTTTGGCCTCTTCTAGGTATCCAAAGTTGCCGGTTTCTGTCTGTGGGAACGAGAGGTGGAATTATAGCTGTTTTAATGGTGGGAACTGCTCGATGTCGGAAGACACATGTGACTGTCTGCCTGGTTTCACTGGACAGTGGTAAGAATTGGACGTGGTCAGTCTAACAATAATAAACCAGTATTCAAAACATTGCATATTTACTTCACAATAAAAACAAAAGGTCAATCATTCAGCAGTTTGCACCAAAGTCAGTCTCATAAATCATCTGTTTAAAGTACTATAATCAGAGGTTCTGGAACTGTTTTTCAGGGGACCCCAGACAGCCCATATTTTTGCTATAACCCAACTTGCAACACATTGGGATTGACAAGGGGAGTCTGAAAGGTCCCCGAGGACCAGTCTACGGACCTCTGAACCACATGAACACCATCTCAAATTCTAAATAGACATTTCCACAATAAAATTACAAGAACTAAGTTTAATACTGAAATTAGGTCTATCTTATCTATAGGCCACTATGAGTGGAAAACAACATTTCATTAAGATTTGCCACTCACACAAGCATGTATTGGCTGTTTATGCTTGACTGGCGGTTGGTGGCCATGTTGTGAGCCAAATGGAACTGTGGGATATCTGAGCAAATGCAAACAAGTGCAAACACCAAATCTTATCTTGAGATACTGTCAAATTTTGTGAAGTTCATACCTTCACCTTGCAAGAAAGTGGCTAATGAAGTGCTAGATGGTTCTTGATGATAGACTAGGGCCCTCGAGTGAGGACATTACTGAGAGACTATGTTTTATAGGTGTGAGATGGAGCTGGATGAGTGTGCCTCCAATCCCTGTCTGAATGGGGGCTTCTGCCGCAACCTCATCAACAAGTTCCAGTGCATGTGTGAAATGAGCTTCGCAGGAGAACACTGTCAGATTGACGTCAGCGACTTCTACCTCTACGTCTTCCTGCTCCTGTGGCAGAACATCTTCCAGCTGCTCTCCTACCTCATCCTGCGTCTGGACGACGACCCCGAAATCGAGTGGAACGCCGCAAATGACGAATAAGCCAGAGATCTCAAGCAGCATTTTTAAGGCAGGAGAACTTGCGTTACTCAATTTACTCAACTTGATTTTTTTTGGAGTGAATGCCGGACATGGGGGCCTAAGGGACACCAACACAACGTATGCTGTCAAAGGAAGTTTAGAGGTTGGCTAGGTATGGACCCCAACCTAATTGCAATGTGTTGCAAGTTTGCGCCTCACGATCATACTCCAGCACTTTCCAAACATTCCTGAAGTTCAAATGGTAAAGCCAGTAAATGCAAAGAGGTATGATATAGGTCCGTCAGCTCCAGAAAATTCACAGCCCTCTTCTAAAAGACACATCCCTTCCACTTTATCTTCAGGAACACAGAGACATGGTAGCTGAGATTTTCATGAGTATATTGATGCCCAACGGACCAAAATGATATTGTGCAAGTACACATCTGCTAAGAAAAAAGGGAAAATGTGTTTTTGATTAAGTGCCCAATGGAGGGAAGCACAAGGTGGGTGTTTCTAATAAAGTGGCCAGTGTGGGGAGCCACAAGGTGAGTGTTTCTAATAAAGTGGCCAGTGTGGGGAGCCACAAGGTGAGTGTTTCTAATACAGTGGCCAGTAAGTGGAAGCACAAGGTGAGTGTTCTAATAAAGTGGCCAGTGAGTGGAGGCACAGGGTTGATGTTTTCAATATAATGACTTCTGACAATGTGAAAATTAACAAAAATGAATTCTAGCACAGTTCCTTTTTCCTAATTCTAGTAAATGTGTACATTAGACAAGGTCTAAAGTATCCTGCACTTTGGAAGCCCAAGATGATTTGTGCCTTACAAACTTTCCCACAAATTCTTAAGCTATTTTTATGTTGTTTTTTAATTTGCAAAATGAAGACTTAGTAAATGTGCAGAAAAAAAATGTCATCCTGGTTTGCTCAGGATTAACTTTTTTTGAGCTAGTGGGGGAGTATTGTCATACTCCGAGTATGCCTGTCCTCGAATCTGGTCTGTTTGCAGTGGGTTGCAAGGTTCACCACAGTCTCTGGACTGGTAGTCTCTTTTACCTTAAAAGGCAAAGTGGTTGAGGTTCTGAATGAACAGAGCTGTGATGTCATGGTGCTTCATTCAAGGGTGCCCCCTGGAGGTCCAGAGTGGAATTACTTTGCAGTTCAACTCAATGCAGTGAAGGTTTCTCAATGGCCTAATCCAAAGAAAGTAAAAGGGCACAGATGAATACTTCTTTTGATGAAACCATTGTTAGACATTTGTAATAAACGGACTGTCAGAGACAAATCATTTTTCTACATTTGGCCGCACTTCATTAAAAGCTTATATCTCAACCTGTGTGTGTATGATAATTGCAAACAAGGCCCTGTGAAAAGTAGATTATATAAAGAAACTTAACTTATTAAAAAAAGAGTCTTAAGTCTGTTTTCTTATTTTTTCCTTTGAATGATTTACTTTAACCTAGGTTGTATTTGCAATCCACAGAACATACACTGCAGCTCAAAAGTATAGAAGAAATCAGAAAAGAACCCGTTTTCTTCCATACGTTTGTCCTGCAATGTACGTTCTGTGGAGTGCAAATACAACCTAGGTTAAAGCAAATCATTAAAATAAAAAAATTAAATAAATAACCTAGGTTAAAGCAAATCATTAAAAGAAAAAAATAAATAAGATGAAAAAAGAAAAAACCCACATTCATTTTTCCAAAAAAAGAAGAAAAAATTATTAAAAAATAAAGGAGAAAAACATAAAAATACATGTATAGAACAAAAATCAAGAGTTTTAAAAGATGTAAGGAAAAAGACAGATTAAAGGGAAAAATATAAATAAAAAGTATAACAAAATAAAAAGGTAATAAAAACATGAAAAGATAAACATGTAAGATAAACACAGTGTTATGCAAGGAAAAAAGAAATGAAAATACAAGCATTTAATGTCATAAAAGCTCAAATTAAACAATAAGCCAACAAAAGTATGTTTACAAAGAATTTGATTTAAAAAAAAACATTTTTCAAAATGTAAACAATTATTTTTTCTAAATCATTTCTAAGAGAAAGGGGTAAACAGTGTGGTCTCCCTGTAACAGGGGCGATATGCTCAGGTGAACCCTCTGGCCTGTGGGTCTGGATATTATTTGGATATTACCCAAAAGTTGTCTCAGACCTGAAGTGACATCTGTCAAACATCCAATCACGCATCATAATGTTTACTCTGCCTACATGACCGGATCAGAGGGCAACAGCATACTGGAAACAGGGGTCACACTCAAACATGAACAGAGGAAAAACAAATTCCAAGAGCAGCTCAAATCAGTAAGGTTCGTTAGTCTAGACTAGCTTCACATTGGCCCATTGTAGACAGATCCAGTTTAAAGTGACAGTTTGTCCTTGATCCAAAGGTAATCAGCCAACCAGGAGATTTTCATTAAGCTGTACAGCTCATTTACAACAAATAGCATGGCAACGACCATTGCGATTCACTAACTGCAGGCCTTCACCTGTTTGCCTCAGACCTTGTGGAACTGTTCAGCAATCACAAATAGCCCCGACAGGGTACAGCTTGCTGTTATCTATAAACATGGGATAAAGTATGGTAGCATAGCAAAACACAGTAGCAGCCAATGGTGCCAGAAGGTTGCCTGCAGCCCATGTTCATAGATAACAGAGTCGGACAATGTCAAAAACCACATAGGCGAGTCTATTAGAACACTGCTTCATAGTCAGGTGTGAGTTGGGAGTAGGCCTGCAATTTGCACGATGCCAAAATTTCAATTACTTGCTTTGTACATTAGCCTTGTAGCTCTCGAGACTCCGTCCAAGAGGGGAAAAAAAACAAAATTTGAAATGGACTTTTTGAGCTTTCCCTTTAAAAGCACCTGCTGCCCTAGGCCGCCCCCACACTTTGCTCAACACTGGTCCAAAGCGCTCATATTTACCCGGCGCAGGGGAGGAAGGGTAAAGTGCGGGGTATAAATGGCAAACAGGCCATGCACTTGGTCACCTTTGCTGAAGAAGAGTGTGTGAACACAGCGAGGTTTCCACTGCAGTGTTCCTGATGAAGTTCCAGGCTACCCTCGCTGTCCTCGGCCTCCTGCTGGCGGCCTCCCGGGCCCAGCTGCCGCTGTTCAACGTCACCCTGCCGCCCTGCGACTCCCCAGAGGCCCAGGCTGCCGCACAGGTGGCTCTGGACTTCATCAACGCTCAGCACTCTCACGGCTACAAGTACACTCTAAACCAGATTGAGGACATCAAGATCTCCACCAGGGTATGGCAGGGATGGGGCGGCAGATGGACACTAGAGAAAAGCCGCAGTATCTAAAGAGCATCTTAAAACCACAGGCTGATTTTCTTTTATGTAAACAACGAATATATAAATATAGATTTTAGATCTATATTTATAGATCTTATTGCAACAATAACATTAAAAATGTCCAATGTTAATTATCAGTTGGACAGGGTCGATTATTATTAAACAGTAATTAGATAATTTAGAAATAACTGGTTGTGGACCATTGCTGGAGATCCATTCATCGTGTAAACATGAATGGATCTCCAGAAACATGAATGGATCTCTCCCGCCCCCCCTCAAACACCAACTTTATTTTAACTAAAAAAAATAATAGTATTTATTAAATGGCTGAATCAAATTCAAATCTGAATGAACACTACTAAAGTAAAAAGTTTGAGATAGGCCCGATTGTCACGTTATGATATTCCATTCCATCTCTGTCTGTCTGTCTGTCTTTAGGGTGATGGAACAGAGATCTATCTGCTGGACCTGGAGTTCCTGGAGACCAAGTGTCATGTTCTAGACCCCACACCTGCAGCTCAGTGCGCTGTTAGACTCAAGCCAGAAACTGTGAGCTCCTGGCCCTCCCTACTTTTATTTTCAATTGTTTTGGCTGTTAAGTGACATGTCCTGTCCTGTTCTGTCCTGTCTCTCCCCACCCTCAGGCAGTGGAGGCTGACTGTGACATTGCTCTCTCTAAAGCCGCCGGGGTGGTGTCTGTCGTCGCGTTCAAGTGTAAAACGGAAACAGGTAAGACATGATACATGAGTGTGTGTATATACATATATATCCGTTAACACAGATGTACACCCCCCCACACACACC
>JBBPCX010116461.1:0-20583 GCA_037974365.1 Hydrocynus forskahlii
GCTCCATGTGTTTCGTGTCCTGTCTGTGTTCCCCTATTGGTTCTCCCAGTCCCTGTTTCTGTATAAAGTCTGTCTTGTCCTTCTGTTCGGGGTGCGGGCATTATCACGGTGTTTGTGTAGATGTACCAGTGCTTTTGTTTTGTTAAAATAATGTCACGGAAAGAAAACCCTCCGGCTGCAATGTCTCTCTGGTCATCCTGGAGCTACGGTGCTCTCCCGGGCTGGTCCAGGTGCTGGTCGGAGGAGGAGGGAGAAAAAATACCGTTCACGGCGCCGCCACCGCGCCACAGCCGGCGCGGTGACAGTTATGGTAAAAAAATGCCTGAAAATTTGTATAGTGTAAACCCTAAATTTACCCACAAATATGATCCCAAAACACTTTAATTTAATTTTAAACTCTTCATAAAATGTAAAGGTAAACCCATATCCATACTGTACAGTTTACACTGAACTCCTGCAGTAGTATAATGTAAAATACCGAAAACAGAAATGTATTCAAGACTTTTGCTTATTTTTTGCATTATACTTTTTGCTCAGCCTGTGCGTTCTGTTGAGAAAACAATGCCCAGCACTGTGTAAGAGACCTGTGCAAATAGTTTGTATCAGCAGTGGATTTCTTCCTGAGTGCAAAAACACAGGTGAACATTAGAACAAATGCAAACAAACAGTAAAAACTATCAGGACGTTTTTACCGAAAACCAGTTGATATTCCATTAGCAACACACCCAATTTAATCTACTGAAGTAGCTGTGCTAACCCACATAACTGAAGAGAGTTACAAGTAATATTGGGCTTCCGTATGAGAAGAGGTCTGGAAATGGTTACGCGAACACTTTGGTATACATAAAACCAATATTTTGTAAACTTCATATTACTGTCGAGTACTGAAGAAGGGATGTCCCGCAATTTAAAATATAATCTAATTAATTACAAGCTCTATGATTAACACACATTTTTGCTGCAATGTTATTTAAATTTTGGCATACACACATAGCTGTTCTGATGATTTATGCTGCCTCGTCGAAAAATGCTACCATAGTGCAAATCGACAACAGAGTCTATCGATTCACTCTACCCTTTTGAAAAATGCATTCTACAAGTACAGTTCATTCAGTTTAGTCATTTTGTAACATTGATAATGATGAGAAACAGGCAAATAATATGCAGAATCCAAGAAAAACATTTTTCATTTTAAAAATATATTTTCTAAGCAATCCATCACAAAAAAAATGCTATCTTGAAGCTTATACAGTTTACACAGTCAGTTTATAACACTGATAATGAGGATTAAGCAAACAATATGAGAAATAAGCAGACTATCGATTCATGCTACCATCAAAAATGCTACCTTGAAGCTTATACAGTTTATAGATTAAATTTAGGACTGATAATGATGAGAAATAGGCAAATAATATGCATAATCACAGAAAGTCACCAGCGATTAATCAGCGTTAATTTTTTTTACACGTTATTTGTTCTGAGATTAATTGATCAAAATGAATGCCTTAATTCAGCTCCCCTAGTTTTAAGTAGGTGCCTAAGACTTTTGCACAATACTGTAAGCCCCTCTCTTGCAAACAAGTTCTCCTTCATAGAGAAAAAAAATGTAATCATCTTGCTGTTCTCAGAGAAGAAAGCACTTGGCTTGGCAGACAGGATACCACTGCTTTACAAACAGGAAACCACTGCATGTCTCAGAAGTGGTACTAACATGATATTAAGACAATGAGAGCACCAACACAACACAAGCTTAAATAATCATGCAGGCAGTTTTATTAAGATTGCAGTAGCATAATGACACAAAATAGTGAATAAACTGACCAATGGAAAGCACATCCAAATATAAACAGGAGAGTTTTTATCTGAGGACTATGTCTTGGCTTTGACTGACAGTAAGCAAAGGGTAAAGTGGCTACCTGATACATACCTTCAGTCTTCATTTCTGCTCAGACTATTATACATAAATATACTAAGGATGTACAGTCATTTTTGCCAATGTGTATTAAAATCAGTCCTGCTTTATTTTGATACTTTATTTGATTCAAGTCATTTAAAAAGGCCGAATTTCCATTTATGGATTTAAACAAACGTTGCCGTGAGAAGATAACCTTGGGTTAATGTGTTTTTCAAATTATTTTACATTATTTTATACTGTAAGCTGCTGTTTACAGAAACAAACATGAGCCCCCCAACGTCCTCGGGGGCAGAGCCCCCTACCAGGAGCCCCTCACTATCCTCAGAGACAGAGCCCTTTGCCGGGAGCCCCTCTCTGTCCTCAGGGACGGAGTCCCCTCCTGGCAGCCCCTCTGTGGGGAACCCCTCGCTGTCCTTGGCGGTGGAGTCATTTACTGGGAGCCCCACCGTGTCCCCCAGAGCAGAGCCCCCACAGAGCAAAGCCCCCTCCAAGGATCCTCTCACCGGGGAGCCCCTAGCTGTTCTCAGGGGCTGAGCTCGCTCCGTGGAGCTCCTCGTTGTCCTCCGGGACCAGGCTCCCTCTGTGGAGCCCACTCCCGGGAGATCACCCTTGGCCCCCAGGTCCCAAGCCATGTCAGGGAGCTCTTCCGGAGCCCTCACAGACCCCAGTTCTCCCCCCAAAAAAATTCAAGAGAAGGCCCCCCTCCCCTGATGATGTTTCAGGCCCCTCACTGGCCTCTACAAGCCCTTCAATGGCAGCTAACTCCACCTCATCTGCTGTTACTGGTTAGCCCCTCTCGGGCCTCTGCTACTTCAGTTAGCACCTCTCGGGCCTCTGCTACGTCAGTAGCACCTCTCGGGCCTCTGCTACTTCAGTAGCACCTCTCGGGCCTCTGCTACTTCAGTTAATCCCTCTCGGGCCTCTGCTACTTCAGTTCGCACCTCTCGGGCCTCTGCTACTTAAGTTAGCACCTCTCGGGCCTCTGCTACTTCCGTTAATCCCTCTCGGGCCTCTGCTACTTCCCTTAGCCCCTCTCGGGCCTCTGCTACTTCCGTTAATCCCTCTCGGGCCTCTGCTACTTCCGTTAATCCCTCTCGGGCCTCTGCTACTTCAGTTAACCCCTCTCGTTACCGCGATGATGGAGAGGACAGTCAAGAGTCGGGCCACCTGCAGATCTGAGGGTACAAACAGTGTGGTGTGGTGGGCCTCGCACTGCCACACCTCAGGGCTCTGCACAACACATTTCATCCAGATGCCCTTGTAGGTGACGATGCCATTTGCAGTAGAAATGGTTATTCTCCACATGGGTAGAAAACATGCACAAATCCTTTTGGCATGATGTGTGCTTTTGTGTTTGCTGGCCCTGGAACAGCAAAATGCAGAGAAACTAAGATTCAACCACTGCCTACTAGTCAGTTAATCTTTTCACAACCAATGAATTTCAGTGACTTCAAATGAACAGAGGGTGTAAAATTGATTTTCTAGGTGAAAATAAGTACCCACACTCTAGAGGAAACACAGCTTTTTAGCATTGTTTTAATTTCTTGCTGAGTTTAACATGTTGGGAACATCACACTTTAAGCCACCATAACATGTGCCTTAAATGTGAAGTGGGGATGTGCACTTAGTTTTGGTATAATAACCAAGACCTCCCAAGTTTTTGCAACTCCAACTAAAACAAATACTGAACAGTGAGCTACATCTGCAATGCAACCAGACTATTTTCCTAATCCTGTCCAGTACACTTCACTTTTCATTGACACTTCCACCTTATTTGTGCTGTAAAAGTTAACCACAAATGCATTGTGCTGTTTCATGTCAGTGAGGGTCTCCATTTTGGCTTTGAGTCTATTTCTAGTATGTGATATACACCAGTGCTATCAGCTACAAAATTCAGTGTTCTTGCTAATTTGTGCAATCTAGCTACGCAAAACAGAAACTTAAAGGTATATATACTTACACACAAACTGTATTAATTGGAAAGCATCAATTTTTATCTGATCATGAAGAATTATTTGATCACAGTATTACAACATTTTACAGTATTTTTACAGGTTTATTTTAAGTTTCAAACCATACTGTTCTTCATAGTATGACTGAGTCAGAAATCGCTCTATTCTGTTTAAATTTTATTTTTATTATTATTATTCTCTTTGTAGCTCCATGGAGCTTGTGCTGAATTTCGGAACAGCTCAAATGTCACAAATTCCAGTAATATCCATAGTATTATGCTTTTATAAAACTTTGTGATCAGTTGATCAGGGGCCAAGTATTGACCATTTAAAAATAGTCAACAAATTGGGAGAGAGAGAACGGCCAAGAAAGTTTTTAAAGGTCTGACAGAGATAGTTTGTGACCTCATGCAAAAATGTATCTTCTAGTTATTGTTTTCATTCCACCGTTTATTTTTGGAGCAACATCCTCTCTCACACTTTCTGAAATGTGAGTATGTGTCATAGACACGGGGCACGTGACGCACAAGAGGGATCGGAAACGAGGTGCGTCACATGGGGATTGGGTTTATCCTCCAAGCTACACAGGTTTACTGTTTGGTTTCATTATTCTGTGAAAGAATGACCCACATAAACCCAGCAGAGGTTGCTACCTGACCCAGCAGGCAGCCATGATTAATGGGTTGAATGGGGACGTTGCGGGTTTAGTCCTTCATGCTGAGTCGTTACCCTCGAGAAGACCTGTCATGAGTGTCAGGCACCCTAGGTGGCTGCCCGTTCTTCCCCCTCCCTTTCATCTTCAGAACCTAAGTTTCGACAGTCAGATAAGTGGGATGATGGGGATGGGAAGTGCGATGTATTCCTAACTAAACTGAATATGCTTTTCAAGTTCCAGCCCTCCCGATATCCCAATGACCGGAGCCGGATCATGCTTCTCATTTCCCTCCTCACTGGGCAGGCAGCTGAGTGGGCCACAGCTGTCCTGAGTGCGGACTTGGATATGAGTTATTCCTATCCCGAGTTCAGACGCCAACTCAGGGCCACTTTCCAACATCCAGCTAGTGAGGTGGAGACAGACTCAAAGCTGTATCATCTGTGGGAGGGAGAGCGGTCCATGAGCCACTATGCAGTTTAGGACCCTAGCGGTCCAGACTACTTGAGGTGATTCCGCACATCTCCTTCCATGGACCACACAGAGAGATACGCATTACCATGAGGGCCTATGCACTTATTGCACCTCCCTAAAACACCATCATGCCGCCTGTCCTCTCCGGCTGGGAAATGGACAGACCAGGTAAGTGTGGGGGGGGTTTCACACCTGGTCTGTTGGTGTTCTCATTCACCTCAGCATTCATAACCCCCAACGGTCATTATGAGACCCTAGTTATGCCCTTCGGCTTGTGCAATAGCCCCGCAGTGTTCCAGCAATCCATCGACGTGGTGTGGGACATGCTGGGCCTTTGGGTATTTGTATATTTGGATGATATCCTCATATATTCCAGGACCATCGAAGAACACATTCAGCACATGAGGACAGTTCTTCAGAGGTTGCTGGCCCACCAACTATACTGCGAATTTGAGAAATGTGACTTCCACCAGCACTCCACCACATTCCTGGGTTTTGTGATAACTCCTAAGTGTGTGACCATGGACCCCCAGAAGCTGGAAGAATCCTCGCCAGGCGTGGTGGGCCCTGTTCTTCGAACAGTTCCACGTTACCATCTCCTACCGTCCAGGGTCCAAGAACACCAAGGCGGATGCTCTCTCTCTCGAGCTCACGAAAAGGACGCCCCCCGGGATGTACCCCACGCCTATTGTACCATCCGAGTGCCTTGTTTCGCCCCTCCGGTGGGAGTTGGAAGAAAGAGTTCGCCAAGGGCAGGCCTTGGAGCCACCACCGGCAGTCACTCCGCCTGGACGTCTCTGGACGCCTTCAGACCGAGACCTGCCAGCGGGCCCATTCATCTGCAGTGGCTGGCCACCCGGGGGTTAATCGCACCCTCTCACTTCTCCGTGGCCTTCTGGTGGCCGAAGATGGTCAGAGATGTTAAGGAGTTCGTCCAGGCGTGTGCGGTGTGTGCCAGGGCTAAAAGCACTAACACTCCCTCCAACCTCTCCCAGTGCCCCGTCGCCCCTGGTCACACATCACGCTGGATTTCATCACTGGACAGCCGGATTCCGATGGGAAAAACACCATCCTCACCATCGTGGATCATTTCTCCAAGGCCGTGCACCTGGTGGCTCTTCAGGGGCTCCCCTCAGCCAAAACCACCGCTGAACTCATTCTGGAGCACGTAGTCCGTTTGCATGGGTTCCCCAAGGACATCGTCTCGGACAGAGGGCCCCAGTTCACAGCCCGGTTCTGGAAGGCCTTCTGCCGTCTGATCGAGGCCACATGCAGCCTCTCATCTGGTTCCCACCCACAGACCAACGGTCAGATGGAGCGGACGAACCAATAGCTGGACCGCTTCCTCAGATGCTTTGTGGCTGACTGTCAGCGCTCCTGGGCCTGATACCTCATTTGGGCGGAACTTTCACACAATCTCCTCACCTCCTCAGCCACAGGGATGAGCCCATTTGAGGTATGCTACGGTTTCCAACCTCTGATGTTTGAACCTCAAGAGCCGGAGGTTGACGTACCATCGGCCCAACAGTTGGTCCACAGGTTTTGGTGGCTTTGGACCCAGACCAGAGAGTCCATCCTCAAGTCCAACCAACGTTATATACAACAACGCCGCCGCCAACACCCACCCAGGACGACTGTACCATTTTGGTACAGGATTTACCTCTCCATGAAGAACCTCTGTCTACACACTGAATCCCAGAAACTGTCACCTCGCTTCATTGGGCCCTACCGCATCGCGCACCACATTAACCCTGTCACCTTCTGGCTCCAGCTGCCTGCTTCCCTCTGGATCCATCCCGTGTTCCACTCATCCCACTTCAAGCCCTTCATCACCTCACCTGTGAACTTTTGTTAGTGAAACGCTGTTAGTGGACCTCAGTTAATGGAACTCTGCTAGTGAAATTAATATACTTTAAAAAGTGTTATGGAACTGAACTGAACGGAACTTGCAGGATGACTTTTCCTTGCACTCAGTAAGCCTTTTGGCACTCCACATAGACCTGAAGCACTCAGACCTAACAGTCACCTCTCCTGACTCCTTGGGGGTATTCTATGAAAGTAGTTAGAGAAAGCAAGACTTCCCAGAAAAAGTGAGACTTAAACTAGCGCCATCTCCCAGTTAAGCCTAAAGTTGTTCCACTAACGCAGTTCAGGCTTTTCTAATCAAAGCTAATTCAAGACAGACTTACATAGTCTCATGTGCACCCGATATATTTAGGAAGCCCAAATGAATGGATGGCCGAGACATAGATGAAATGGCGCAGAACGAAGGCAAAAGGAGAGCAGGTTTTTTAATCCCCAGCAGCAGAACAAACGCTTCTGATGGAACTCTACGAAGAATATAAAGATATTATAACAAAGAAAGGCAATACTGCAGCCATCAATAAAGCCAGCGTGGTGGCTTGGCAGAATATTGCAGACAGGATAAAGGCATAAGTAATATACATGTTATGAGTATTTCTGAATATCGTGATTTTGTGATACAGTGATTAACACTGTCACCTCGCTGCAAGAAGTTTCCCAGTTTGAACCTCATGGCCATGAGGCCCTTTTCCCTATTGGCTTCATATGTTCATTTTACTTTGTAGTGTATACATAATTATCCATAGAATACTGTAGATTGTATTTTGTCTTTCCATGTTATTAATAAACTGATGATCTATGTGACTTAGCAGTGGTCTAGAAAATACAATTTAAGCCTATGTGTAACCCCCATGACTACAAAGACTTTAGGTTGGTAAATACAGCTCTATTAACCCTCTTGCATATTCATTGACTTGAATATCCATCCTTCACTATTACATCTCAACAGAAGTAATCTCGGTGGAGAGAGAAGAACCTGGCAGCAAGTGAAAACTAAATATAAAAATATCTTCCACAATGGTAAGCATCTAATGAAAAAATGTCAGTTTGATCACAATAGTTTACAAAATTCGTAAATGAAATTGTAGCCACAAAGAAAATGAGCCAGGCCACTGCTACTGGTGGGGGCCTCCACCTGAGGACCTCACACCAGCTGAGGACCTTGCAGTGAGTGTCAGTATAGGACAGCCTCAGGTGTAAGGAATAGAAGGGGGAAATTCCCAGAGATCATCCCACCTAAGTGCCCAGCAAAATATGTAGAAGATATTGTTCACTTTTCCTAATACCCCTGGCTGATCCCACAGCCACATCAGTCCATGAGACTCTTGACCCATGTGTAAGTATGTAATGTTTTTTGTTTTAAATAAAGAATTTAAGAATTAAAGAACTTTCTATTGCTTTACCAACTTCACTATTCCTCATTTTGCAGATTGATGGCCCCAGTACATCTAGGGCTGTTGATGAGGAAACAGTGTCAGCAGACACTGACATGCCAGAGGTACGACCACATCTGAAATGTTTTGGATGTGTTTGCAGTCTGAAGAATTTATTAACAATATACTTTACTGCAGGATTAAACCACACCACAGTCCCCTTCAGCAAGGAGTGACGTGAGTAACTTCTAATTATTACGAACAACATAGCTCCTTTGCTTCTTTGTGACCCATTATCCCTTGTCACAGGATATATGTACAATTTATAAAAGAAAGCTGCTCCTGTCTGTGGAAAGTGAGAAGCTTGACATCGAACACAAAATGCTTCTGATAAAGAAAACAGAGTGATATGATACTAGAGAAGGAGGTACGTACACACTTGAGGCACAAAGGTATATGATTTGAACTGAGTTTAATTTTCTTCTCTCTCTCCAGAGTTTCGACAATGTCTGATTAGTATACACTTTTGAATAAAGAAAATTCTCAATTTCCAGCATGTGTGGCTTTTTTTTCAGGACGGTGCCGGCATGACCATCACCAGTGGCTGTGAAATAGGAGTCTCTATAAAGGTTCCTCACTCTCCTTCCATCTGTTCCCTCTTCAGGAGCAGGAATGTCCTCCCAATGCTCCTCCACCATTGGTGTGGGCAGTGTCTCCTGGCATAGGACTGCACAGGAAACCACAATATTGCATGCATGGTCTGGCCATACTCTGAGGCCTTTCAGGCATCTAAATCTACAGGAAGAAACATGTTAGCCTGAAAAGTTGGTATAAAAAATGTGTATGAATTTTGAACCTCGACTTTAGTTGGCCAAAGGTCTTGATTTGTGCCCTTGTTCTGCTGTGGGCATTGTTAAATGCCTTCTCTGCCTCAGTTTGAGTGTTACGGCGCCGCAAACGGCAAGATTTTGTCCTCCTCCTCCGACCAGCACCCGGACCAGCCCGGGAGAGCCCCGAATCTCCACGACGACCAGAGAGTCATGACCGAGTCGGAAGTTTTCTTTTCCGTGGTTTTTATTCAAACAAAATAAAGCACCAAGCATACACCAAGCCGTGTTAATGCCCGCACCCCGAACGGACAGACAAGACAGACTTTATACACAGACAGGGACTGGGAGAACCAATAAGGAACACAGACAAAACGAGGAACACGTGGAACTAATAATGACCAAACAGGACACACGAGGCACAGGCATACAAACAACAGACTAGGGGTGACCCCTACTGGCCACCCCGGGAACCGAAAACAGAACACAGGAGAAACCAGGACACAGGGAAAACAGAACCAAAAACAGGAACCAAAAACACAGGAAACAGGACCAAAACAGGAACACAGGCAGAACAGGAACCAAAAACAGGCAAAAACCACCACCAGACACCACCGTGACATTGAGGTTCTGGGTAAGGGGTTAAAAGGTAAGGCAGGCAGGCAGGACTCCATTAAACTCCCCTGTAGACACAGTATTGCTGTGTATGACATTCCTATAGTTCAAAAGACACCCCCAACATGAAAGTAATGTGTACACAATAGGTTTAAAAATTTGCTTGGATGTTAAGGTGACTGCAGCTCTCATTTATTTATATACATGTTCAATGAGAGTGGTTGCTATAATATTCTGTTGCCTCCTGCAAACGTGTGTGCCAGTGAGGATGCTCTAAAGATTCTGGAGTCGCAGACAGAGCCTGGCCATTTTGCCTCAACATTAGAAATGAGGCAATTCCTATCACAGAACATCTAAACACAGAGAGTGGATTCAGCAATACAGCACATTTTGCTTAGCAGACCATTCATTGTTCTGTATCAAGTGTTGTCCTGTTCGGTGCCAAATACCTGACAATGTATAGTCTCTCAAAACCTACATACCTGTATATTGAGGCTATGGAAAGATGTCCTTTTCACATAGTCTGTTTCCATTGGTCGAGCTGGGGCCTGGATCTGTACATAGGTGCAATCTATAGTACCCAGGACATTTGGGAAACCTGAGGGTGAGGTTTAACTTAACACAGACATATCCATACTCAATACAGCCTGGAGGTGACTTTGCTGATGGCCAGGAAAGGTGACAAAGATGCCCAGAAATTGCCTCAGAGCAAAGAATACCCTTATTTCACAGCATACTGTTGCTTTTCCCAGATACTCAGCATCACCAACACAGTAGAGGAATATCCCAATAGCAAGGAACCACAGTGCAATACAGACAGGCTGCACTGTGGTCAGGGCATGGCTTCGCCATGTGGATTTGCTGAGGTGTGGTTCAAGCAGGACACATTGGTACACTATGTTGGGTTTGCTGAACCGATATCTCTCCCACAGTTAGTCATCTAGGAAGGCAAGAGGATTTATTCTGTCCCTAAAGACCCTTGGAGCTGGTTGTCTGAATGCCCTTTGAATTATTCGCACACCCTCCTCCACAGGGTCTTCTATAAATGGACAGGCCGTACTTGTGTCGTTCTTCTTTCTCCAGGCAGGTGTTAGTCTCACTCAGTGCGGCTTAAATAGGCCTGACCTTAATTAACTAATGATAAAAAGGCCTGACCTTAATTTGAACTAATATTTTAAATAGTTTTGTGCTTTATGTTAGTATATATTTTTCATTTGTTGCATTTATTAACCTTGGTGCTGCATTTATTAACCTTGATAATGGTGTTGTGTTATATGTTTGTAAGTGTTGGGGGAAAGTGTTTGACTGCATTCTAGAGGTCATCTAATCAACTTCTTCAGCAGTAATAATGATACCAAGGAAGGTCAAATTCAAATTCCGTTTGGAAATAAGCACATATGCTGATATTGTAATAAGCCATAGAATGTCCCAGTTTGAAAACAATTATATAACATTGTCTATGGACCTTTACCCCACACATTTTTAAAGTTATATCTCGACTGAACAACATTGTCTTGTAGAAATAAAAGAAAAAAAGTAAAATTTCACAAGGCGAAAAATAGACTTTGCTTATAAAATGATATCAAGATTTTACTTGTTAGTTTCACATCAAATAATTGCATAAATAAGTAGCCCTGTGTCTTCTGAAAAAAAACTACATAAGGCATGAATGGCTAGTTTATAAAAATTTAAATGTTATAGCCCAATAAATAAAGGGATGCAAAAACACTCATAAATGGCCCAGAGTTCAAAAGGTTAAGGAGTTTTTGCAGTAAAAACAAGAAACCACAAACCACATTTTTTTTTTTGCTTTTTTCGTGGCAATGTATAATTTTTTATGCATTTTTGTGCTAAATTAGTAAGAAAATAATTTGTCTGCCACAGGGAAGAAGGGTGCAGAAGCAGGAGTACCAAAATACAGAGCTTTTAATGATAATTCAGGGAAAACAACCTGTAGGAGAAACTTAAAGTACAAACTGAACTTTAACTGAAGTGATCAGAGCCGCTCTCCTTCATCCAGCCTAACCCAAGGGCCACTCTCATCTGGGGGAGTGAAAATGTTGCTCCTCTGCTGAGCAGGCCCGATGAAACTGCAGACGCACTCCATGCAGTAACCTCTTACCGGAGCTTCCAGTTAGTCTTATGAGTCACACCAGATACTGAAATAAAGGTTCACATACTTTCGCCACTGACAGATATGTAATATTGGATCATTTTTCCTCAAATAAATGACCAAGTGAAATATTTTTGTCTAACTGGGTTCTCTTTATCTACTTTGAGGTCATATTTATGCAGAAATGTAGACAATACTAAAGAGTTTACAAACTTTTAAGCACCACTGAATTTATCTATTTGTCTGTCTGTTTGTAGAGTTTATTTTGCAGGGCACACAAATAAGACTTTAATTTCTCTGTATTTCTTACACTCATTTGAGTGTAACTTTAGACCTTCCAGGTGTTCGCAGGTGTTTGAAAGCTTTTTTAGACACTCCCGTTATTGGAGCATTTTAGAGTTCAACCTTCTTTCAGAGCCTCATTCACACTGATTGAAAGTTTGAGGTCAATGGAAGAAAAATTATTTTGTCAAACAGAAATTGATTCAAAACTGAAAATGACTTTTGCACATTGAAGCTACTTTTTGCTCAGCCAGTGCATTTAAGTGAGAAAACCATGCACAGCACTGTGCAAAAGACCTGTGCAAAAAGTATGAAGCCATTTGTATCAGCAGTGGGTTTCCATCTGAAAGTAAAAACACAAAACTAGTTGATATTCCATAAGACACACCCAATTAAATCTACAGAAGTAGCTGGGATAACCCACATATTTGAAGGGAGCTACGAGTAATATTGGGCTTCCATATGGTAAGAGGTCTGAAAATGGTTAAGCGAACAATTTGCCATCCGTAAAACCACTATTTACTAATGTTATTTGTATTTATACACTAACTTAACACTACTGTCCGGTAGTAAACAGTTTTAAGTCTTATGTGCTAAGACTGTTCCACAGTACTGTAAGTCCCTCTCTTGCAAACAAGTTCACATTAATTGAGAAAAAAACATTCACTCGTATGCCGTGATGAACTTTCTGTTCTCAGAGAACAAACCACTGCTTTGCAGAAAGGAAACCGCTGCTTGTCTCAGAGCTGGTGTTCTCACGGTTTTAAGACCGCAAATATGCAAACACAGCACAACACAACACATTTTGCGTCAAATATATTTCTGGCATTCAGAGTGACCAAGACAAGCTTAAAAATGCACGCAGTTTAATTAAAATTGCAGCAAAAATAATGACTCAAAATAATGAATGCATTGGCTAATGAAAAGCACCTAAACATTTAAAGAGGAGAGATTTTTTATCTGAGGATGCTTTGGCTTTGGCCAAAAAGTATCTTCATTAGGGCAACCTGATACAGTCAGCTCTGCTCAGATTTTTATACACAAAAATACTGGTCATGAACAGTCAGAATAAACCAAGCACCAGATTTTCCCTCAAAACACCCAAAAAGCAACCACACAATTAAAAAAAAAAATTTTCAATTTGTGCTGAAATTTGTTGAATAACACGAGGCAGGAAAAAAACGCTCTTGCTGTATTTTGTCTCCACGTTTGTGGAGTTAAAGCACTTTTTTAATAATACCAACTTTTTAAAAAATCTACCTACTTTTGAAACTTTTTTGAAATGGCTGAATTTTTAAATGGCTGAATGTCCATTTAAGGAGTTTCGACCACTAATGAGCAACAAATGCTATTGTTGTTGTCACTCTGGATATTAGAAAGAACCAGAATTTATTTACTTATGATTGAAAAACTGCTAAAGACCATCCAAAAAATCATTCCAATTTGTCTATAATAAAACTCATGAATGTGCATCCATAGCAAATCCATGAGATGAGGCATTAGAGGTCAAATGTGGCTCATGTTTCTCTAGAATCAAGTTGTTGTATTTTTCTAATTCTTACACATAATTTTAAACTGTAAGCCGCCGTTTACACTGTAACAAAACTTTAAGCAAATTCTAATAGCTTAACATGACCATTTGGCAACATCTTCATATGAAAAGATCATTATTTTTTAAGCTTCCCAAATGTACTCCTTCCTGCTCAAATCATTTCTCGACCATGGAACGGAGCGCCTTGTTCATATGGGATGCTGCTTTCAGTCTTTTCTTCTCTGGGAGACAGATGCAGCACAGCAGGGCTCCTCCAGTGTTGAGCAGAGAACTGGTTCCAATGGCTGTATAGAATGATGCTTCAAGCCTTCCATCATTTGGATCCTTGTTGATATTTCTGTTTATCAACACCACAGGGTAGATCACCAGGATACCAGCGATAATGAAGAGGACCCCAGAGATGACGTCGAGTGTTCTCTTTGATGTCTTTTTGCAGCAAATAGAGATTGTCACAGACAGCGTTGCAACGATGATGGAGAGGACAGTCACGAGTCGGGCTTTCAGTAGGTCTGGAGAAGGAAACAGTGTGTGATGGGCCTCACAATTCCACTCAGTCTGCTTCGCAACACATTTCATCCAGATGCCTTCGAATGTGACACGTTCAAGTTCAGGTCCAAACGCGATCTTCCAAACACACCAAGAACAATTCCGATTATCATGATGTCTGCTTTTGGGTTTGCTGGCCCTGAAAAAGCAAAATGCAGAGAAACTAAGATCAAATCACAAGTGATATTTCTTTCACAAAAATGCTTTCTTTGTACTAGACAAGAAACATCTACACATTTATATCTTCCAGTGCAGAAATGAGGTGGAGAGAAAAAAGCAGTCTATCATTGGCCTCCTAGAACCAGCACCCTCCCTTGATGCAACCACTACCTACTAGTCAGTTAATCTTTTCACAATCCTTTTTGAATTCATTTCGGTGACTTCAAATGAGGAGAGAGGGCAATGGTGATTTTCTAGGTGAAAATAAGTACACATGTGCTTCAGAAAACAAAATTAACACAGCTTTTTTAAGTATTGTTTTAATTTTTTTCTGAGTTTCCAATATCTTACAGTAACTGCTGCTTAAATGTGAAGTGGGAATGTGCACTTATTTTCAGTAATATGACCAAGAACTCCCGGACTTTTGCATACACCTATATCTAAAACAAATACTGGCTCAGTTTTCCCTTTGAATCTATTTGTAGCATTTAAAATGCACCAGTGCTACTGGCATCAACTTTACCCATTTTTAACAAGGACAGTTCTACATGTGACAAATTCGCCTGATCATGAAAAAATATTGGTTCAACTTTTTACAGTAGCTTTGCAGGTTTGTATTAAGTTTCAAACCATTCTGTTCTTTGTAAGTGTGATTGTGTCAGTAATCACACTATTGTTCCTCTAAAGTTTTATTTTTATAGCTGAATTTGGCACCACTTCTTCTTGGAGTCAAGCGTCCATTAATATCATGGGCAGTGTGCATGTATTCAGATTTTTGATCGGTTGATCAGAGGCTGAGCACTGATCATTTAAAAACTAGTCAAGAGACGTGTGTAATGTATGGAGAGAGAGAAAATGACCTATAAGATGTGTCAGAGAGAGGAAGTGCCTGAGTGGGCATTGTGACATCACCAGATGAGTGAGAGAGCTGCTGGGTGGAGGAGAAATCCAGAAATATGAGCATGGTTCCAACATCAAAACATCCATTAGTATCTGGTGTGTTGTGTTTGTACCCAGGTAATCAATCAGATGATCAGGGAGTAGTGGGGTGAGCAACCTTTTAAGTCTATAAGGGAGAGATAGTGACGTGAGCACCGTGACGTCATGCGTATGGTACTTGCAAGGGGACAAAACACAGACATGGACTAAAAACCGCATAACAAAACACATAACAAACTTCAAGACTCTACAGCTCAGGTCAGTAAAAAAATTAAAGATGTGTGACTGTTTGTTGTGGTTTAATTAAAAGTTACATCTTCAGGGGTCGTCACCCAGCCTTTTGTGTAAAACATTTCCCTGTGAGCCCGATGACCACAAGTTCCTACCATCGTGTCCTTGAGCAAGACACAATTGTAAGAGCCATTTCTGAGTTTAAATAAAATAGTAATATGTGCTACAGGAGCGCCCATTTCCATTAGTTGTTACCCTTATTTTAAATAGGACTCTTAAGATGGCCGCTGCTCACCTTTGACCTTAGAAGCAGAGAACAAAGGAATTTGTGTGGAGACTTGGTGGCATATAGCCTTTAAAGTTGGATATAGTTAGTATACTTTGATCTCACCCTCGATATACTTTGTACCTTTTTAACCACCTTGCCTACTAACCATTTTTTTGGATTATTGGATTTGTTTGGAGCATTCTTTGTTGTCCAGTCCACTCACTGCCTGCCTGCCTGCTTGCTTGCCTAATCCTGCCTGCCACCCTGTCTGCCTGTCTGCCTACCCACTACCCTGCCTGCCTTGCTTGACCTCCATGCACCCATTCATTCATCTATCCATTCCTCCACTACAATTCATCTGAAAAGGTACAAGTTTTACTTCAGTTGAAAGCTTGTCAAAGGAGCAACAAAAGTCTATTTTGAAGTGTGGCACATCATAAGGTAAAGAACTCTGCCATCGCTTGCACTGTTTGTATTGTTTGGCGAGCATTGAATCCTTTGTTGACTACAATTGAGGCAATAGAAGTGTTCGAGTTAAATCTTTGGAATTGAAGCAGTTTTTTCTTTTTTGATCTTTTAAGAGTTTGCCTTGAAAGTGGTTCACTATTAGAGCGCCTTATTGGTGAACTTGAATTTGCTATTGGAGCGGATTAAAAACTTGGTTCATTGTTTTGAAGAGAACAAAACAATATACAACTACTGTGTGGATTTTTGAAAAAAATATATATTTTTTGTGAATTGAGCTTAAATATGGCTGACAACAAAATTAATGCACTCTGCTCAACACACAGAGGAAAACTTGGGGTGTGTAAATGTAGAATGAATGAACTGAAAATCACTACAGAGTGGAAATATTGAAGCTGTTAACACAGGCTTTGAACAGTTAAACATGAATTTAACATTAAATGAATTTAAAGATGTTCATCAAACTTTGCAAGTGCTACTTGATGAAGATGAAAAAGGAAGTGATAATTATTGGTATGAAACAAAGATGCAAATATTTAAAACAGTTCTGAATGAGGTAGACATGTGGAAAGGTGCTCAAAATGAATCACAGTCTGTGGTGACTCCTCTAGACAGCATGTCCAATGTGTCATCCAGTAGAATATGACCTGCAAGTTCTGCCAGTATTGCTTCCAAATCGTCATCGGTCTCTTCTGCCCGTCTAAAGGCTGAAGCTGAAAGGGCAGCCCTCCTGCAACGTACTGCAGCACTTCAGGAAAAACATGCTTTGCAAAGGGAGAAAATTGAACTTCAAAATGCAATGGAAAGTGTTGACCTTGAAACAGAGTTGGCTGCAATGGATGCTAAAATACAAGTGTTGCAGAACACTGATGCTCAACAAATGAACTCCAAACTCACATCAACAGAACTTTCAGAAACGCAAGGGAGTGTCAGTATGAAAGAGTCAAGGGAGATCTTCATCCAGAACCGTCGCCTGTGTAATCTGACCAAATTTCTGCTGTTCCCAAAACAACATTGCAAAGAGCCTTAGTACAGGACGCAAGGCCACGGAGGTCTGACAGGCGTGTTCAAACGATACAGCTGAATCAGACCAGTCAAGCCACTGCAGGCGCTTCCTAACCACTTGTACCCTCAACATCAAGCAACAAAACTGCAGGTGATCTAGCTGATCTTATTGTGCAGCAGCAAAGGATGAATTCACTTCCAACTAGAGACCTGACTGTATTCAATGGAGAACCTCTCAATTTCAGACCATCCATACAAGCTTTTGAACACCGCATTGAGCCAAGACAGGCTTTATTACTTTGAACAGTTTACCTCTGGCCAGCCAAAGGAGTTGGTCAGAAGTTGCCTTCATATGGGTGCAGACAGGGGCTATGCAGAGGCAAAGAGGCTGCTGGAAGTTCATTATGGCAATGATTTCAAAGATTACAAATGCTTACATAGACAAAGCCTTAAATTGGGATAACATCCCATCAGACAATGTTTTTTTTACAGAGTTATGCTCTCTTCCTTCATGGCTGTTGCAATCTAATGCAAACTTTGAGCTATATGAACAAATTAAATCTACCATCAAATATGAGACTCCAAGGTGCCATACAAGGTCAGAGAAAAATGGAGATCGCATGCTTATGATATAAAAGAAAGAACCGGTGCAAGGGCCACCTTGTTCATTTCCTGGAAAGGCAGGCCAGGATTCTGGAAGATCCCATCTTTGGAAGCCTTCAAGATGCCTCAGCATCTAAGAGATCATCCCTAGACAAGAAGATCTAAGAAAATGGTCTTATCTTCAGGATGTTCAGATGCCCAGCATTGATGCGGAAGTTGACCTTCTTATAGGTATAAACGCACCTAAATTAATGGAGCCTTGGAGAATCATTAATAGCCAGGATAATGGACCCTTTGCTATCAAGACACTTCTAGGTTGGGTGGTGAATGGACTTCTCCATGGTGAAGATGCATGCACCAACAAGCAAAGTAAGAGGCATATCGCATCACAGATGACTTGCTGAAGGCTGTTGACACAGAGAACCATGCCATCAAGCTCTGCAAGGAGTTGAAGTTACTTTGTGCAACTGGAGGGTTCAAATTAACCAAATGGATTAGTAACAACAAAGCTGTCCTGGCCTCTATCCCAGAGCCTGATAGGGCAAAGGATGTCAAGAGTCTTGACCTAGACATTGAGGATCTGCCCATTGAAAGAGGGCTAGGTGTGCAATGGTGTGACAAGGAAGATGCCCTCACATTCCAGGTAACCATCAAAGAGCGTCCAAGCAGCAGGCCTGGAATTCTCTCCATGGTCAGATCCATATATGATCTACTTGGATTCTTTGCACCCATTACCTTTCCTACAAAATGCATTCAACAAGAGTTATGCAAGCAGAACACTGGATGGGATGAGGAGTTGCCAGAGATCCATGTCCAGTCCTGGAAACGATGGAGGCAAGATCTTCTAAGAGTAAGAGAATTCAAGGCCAGTCACTGTTTCGTCCCAGACAACTTTGGAAGTGTCAGAACAGTCCAGATGCACAACTTCTGTGATGCGAGTGACATTTGGTATGGCACGGTCACTTACCTTAGGCTGACAAGTAGCAGCCACAGGGTACATGTCACCTTTCTAATGCAAAAGGCCAGTGTTGCCCCATTGAAACTGATGACCACACCAAGGATGGAGCTTATTGCCGCAGTTCTGGCAGTACTTATGGACAGGATGCTATCTGAGGAGATGCAAATGTAATTGGAAAGGTCTATGTTCTGGACAAATAGCATGACTGTTCTGAGGTACATATGGAATGAAAACAGATGATTTCAAACCTTCATAGCCAACCGCCTTAAAGTCATCAGAAGTACATCAGAGGTGTCTCAGTGGAAACACATAGGCACAAAATGGAACCCTGCTGATTGTGCCACTTGGGGACTGCATATTGACAACTTTCTGAAAAAAAACAGATCTGGATCAGTGGCCCAGATTTCTTGAAGGAATCACCTGATTGCTGGCCAGACCCTCCGTCTGAACTTATCCTCTCACCAGATGATCCTGAATTAAGAAATGTTGTCACAGTGTATGTAGCTGTAAAGGACAGTTGTGATGCCACTTACTTGATAATGTGCTGCAATATTTACACATTTATATTTATTGCTGTCCGCGTCCAATCTGCATTTTTGCACATGTAACTCTCTGCTGTTAGAAATACAGTAGCTGTCATAATACTGTTTTTATTCAGACTTGTATTGTCAACTGCATTAAATTTGTCTTGTCTGGTTGTTTGGTTGCTCTTGGATTTTTTTTTCTCTTGCACTCTCTTTAGTCCTGTCTGCACTTGTGGTCTTGTGGTATTCTGTTTATCATTACAGATGATAATCAACTAAGAACCGTTTGGGAGCCGAAAGAACCAGCTCTTCTTTGGGAGCCATGCCTCTTCTTGTGGTCTTCTGTTTCTGTTCTGGTATTGCACTGTTGTCCTAGAAGTACGTTGTTTCATTTCACTAAAAACCTACTTGTCTTTCTCATCATAAAAAAGCGGAAAAACGTGTGAGAAACAGAGAGAGAAGGGAAAGAGATATAGACAGTGGGACAGAGAGAGTGTGTTTTCTGTGTGTGTATTTGAGAGAGGGGGGGAGGGAGAATAAGTGGTAGTTTAAGAGTGTAAAATCATTTGAAAGCATTTTTTCAATATATCTTATTATAATACTATGTCTGTGTAAGCTGAGGCAGCTACTGGCCTAGTGATTAAAGAGTTGCCACTGGAATCAAAAGGTTGTTGGACTGCTAGTAACACCAGTGTTGTGCCAGTTCACACTGAAAAAACTAGTTCAAAATACAGTTCATTCTAATAAAAATGAACTAGTTCACGTTCATAGTTCATTTTTTAAAATTTTGAATGAAGTTCACAGCTCAAAAATGAACTAGTTCATGTTTGGGTTTTTTTGTTGGGTTTTTTTTTTTTTTACATTTTTGATACAACGTCCTTCTATCAGAACCTCCTTCAATCTTCTCCGTCTATCTGTCATGACTGAACAATCACAGACATAAGTTACATTAAAAAACAATTTTGAGGTTGAGAATAGATCTTACCACTTCAGCAACGCATCATGTTATGGTGAAAGTGGAAAAAATTAGGTTCAGGTATACAGTATATGGAATTTTTATTCAGAAAACATTAACACACACATCTTTTAAAGGGCTCAGAAAAGAACATAACTAAAAATAAACTAACTCTGTTGTCTTTTTTTAAAACCCTATCAAACTGGTGAAAATGTACAGCTCTAAAACTCAAACATAGCTGTACTAAACATAAATATCTTCCTTTCATAAACTTATTTCCCATGTGTATTTATGCAATTATACAGAGCATTG